>UZAE01013554.1:9817-21268 GCA_900617975.1 Rodentolepis nana | reverse complement strand
GGGAAGACGGCTTTATGAATGTTCTCCGATGGGAAAGTGGAATTGTAACAATAATTTAGTAGGCAGATTTTTGCTATGCCAACTGCCATTCAGAATTAGCAAGTGAAAATTGTAACCGAATACGGCATTTACGAACTTTTAAAATAATCCAATATTATCATGCTGTCAATAACCTACAAGAAATGCCATTTTATCACCTATCCCTCTTTTGAAGGAAGGCACCTTCGAACCTTTTTACTATCCGAATTCCTCTAACATCAACTAGAACTAGCATAATCTTATTCAGTGAGTTTCGACGTGTCAAAGGACTGTTGCATTGGCGACAATTCTACTGCCTTCTCAGAAATAAATGCCAGAAATTCCCACAGAAGCGTTGATAAAAGGTGATAAGTATTGCGCTAATTGTTCATTTTTGACAGAAAAGTTATTTGCTTAAGCTCCAGGGGTCAACTTGAATCTATGTCGAATATCATATTTGGAAGTTCGATGCTTTCCCATCAAAATGAATAGTATAACCAATCATATTGGCTGAAATTGATCAAGTAATTGGTGAAAGGAGCAAGTTTTCCAAGCCAGGGGGAGGGGGACTTAAAATGGCTGGGTAAGTGCTTAAATAAAAGATTGGCTACAACAGACTTGAACATTTTTTCCTTGAATGGAAATTGCCTCTTATTGGATGAATCCTAATTTAAGCAGACGAGGCTTTAAGACTGGAGAAATGGTACTTCCTACAATTATAGTGTGTATATACATATTCCTTTTTAGACATTTTACTCTTCATGGAAATTACGTCCTCTCAGAACCTTTGTGTAACAAAATATCAATGACAACCATCAACAAGAGAAAACGAACTACCATATCAATAAAATGTTCATTTCCTGGAGTAAAGGAACCATTAAAATCAATGCTATATATATATATATATATATATATATATATATATAAACGACAATATATTGCATCGTTTGTTAATATATATTGGATCAATTAAGGAAAACGAGCCAACGGAGGTTGGAAAACCATCAGCATGCTCGAGGCTCTATGAACATAAATTTGTATCTGAGCTTTAGAATATTTGAAAATGAGTATTGGAAAATATTACGAGTTCCTGAGTTCAAATGATTTCCTACGATGGGGAGCAAACAATAATTTGACATTGTTGTACTAACAGAGAAATTGAAAACAATTAATTCAGAAATGCCTTCCACTAATGGTAGTATAGAAGATTGAGTGATTAGTTTCCAATTAGGATGTTTTCAATACCAGGAGATATTGAACTGAATGACTCCTTTCTTACCGAAGAACGTCCAAGAAGGACACAAGTTGGTAGCCAACTTGCTGAAGAGAAAGGACTTCACGGCTTAATTCACTTAGTTGCTACTCGGTCTGACTCAATAATTCAGGAAGAAGGGTGTGCGATAGACTCACCTCCACGTGGTGCACCCTGGGCAACGTATACTCATAAGGCAAAAAAGTCTATTAACTGGCAGTTGACTTCTCACTTCAAACTACCATCACCCCACTGTATGTCATATTCGACCCCTTCCACAGTACTCACCTCGCCTTTTTCTATTTTGGTCTCTTTTACATCTATGAAACACCCTTCTACTCCCCACCCCTTGATTTTCTTCTACTTTGATGTTCCTTCCCCTCTGTGGAGCCTGAAGTCAACTAAAGGGCTAATGATTACTATCAAAACGCATGCTGTTTGATATAACTAAATAAATAATTCAGGTAGAATTTATTCGATTCATCATTTTAAATGGAACTAAATGGATCCTTGCAAAATGACTCCCTTACAAATCTAAGTCATTGAAAGTCAAATTATTCCAAAATTTGACTAAAATAATGACGAGATATGGCACTGGGATAAATAAAAAAAGAGGCTGATACATTTGGCAAGAATATTTCACCACAGTTTGCCAAAAGGGCAATCAATCGGTCCCAATTGAACACACACACACTTGATTGAGTAACACAAAATAAATGAAATTGAAATGAAANGGCCCATTTTGCTGAAAATAAAACCCTTCATCTCCAAAGTCTTCTCTAATGCTTGGCATAACAGACTGCTGCAGGAATTTCAAGAAAGTGGAATCGATTGCAGTGCTATTATAATTTAAAATTATTTCAAAATGTGTAAAAGGACTTTCAATTATCATTTTATTGCTTATTTATTACGTTTTACTACATTTAAATAACTTTAAATAGTCCATAACTTAACTATTTGTGTTTTTTTGTAGATTGAACCCCTGGACATAAGAAAGACAGCCAGATTTAACTTTTAAAAGAAAATTTAAAGTAAAAGGCTACTGGAAGTGCGTAAATGTAGTTGGTGTGCAAAGACAATTTAGGAAGGAATTTCAATGAACACCTCCAACGCGAACTACCATCTTTCGAAGCTGAAGGATCTATTGTGAACGCCCACTAACAGCGTTTCGGAAGACCACGAATAGCAACAGTTTGAGAACAAGCAGTGAAAATCAATTAAATTATACTTGTAAAATATATATTTGTGCTGTGAAATAATATAATTCTAATTGGGCGTCATGTTTACAATTAGCTTTAATGTGTATGCATTTTTTTGGAACACCCTAAATCTACCTCAGAAGATCAACTAGTGCTCCAGTTTGGACTACGGTGAAATCGCACACGTCTGATAAAAGCACCCACCTCATAGTACCGGGATTTTACCATGTCAGTGATAATTATATATGTAGATCTAAATAGATCTAAAGTTATTTTTAAATATTCAAAGGCAAATAATTTGATAAATTATTGTGAGTATTTTCTATTGTTGAATTTGAATGAATCAATGCTGCAAATACGTCGAATTTAAATTCCAATTATCTTAAACTCTACTATTCAATTATCCATCTACTTATAAAATTTAAGTAACAAATATGGAATATTCTACTTTAATTAGTTGGGGTGTGCAATAGACTTACCTCCACGTGGTGCACCCTGGGCAACGTATACTCATAAGGCAAAAAAGTCTATTAACTGGCAGTTGACTTCTCACTTCAAACTACCATCACCCCACTGTATGTCATATTCGACCCCTTCCACAGTACTCACCTCGCCTTTTTCTATTTTGGTCTCTTTTACATCTATGAAACACCCTTCTACTCCCCACCCCTTGATTTTCTTCTACTTTGATGTTCCTTCCCCTCTGTGGAGCCTGAAGTCAACTAAAGGGCTAATGATTACTATCAAAACGCATGCTGTTTGATATAACTAAATAAATAATTCAGGTAGAATTTATTCGATTCATCATTTTAAATGGAACTAAATGGATCCTTGCAAAATGACTCCCTTACAAATCTAAGTCATTGAAAGTCAAATTATTCCAAAATTTGACTAAAATAATGACGAGATATGGCACTGGGATAAATAAAAAAAGAGGCTGATACATTTGGCAAGAATATTTCACCACAGTTTGCCAAAAGGGCAATCAATCGGTCCCAATTGAACACACACACACTTGATTGAGTAACACAAAATAAATGAAATTGAAATGAAAATATAACAAATAAATAATTATAATTGACAATTCGGTGGTAATATTTTTACAGTTAAAAGCGTAAGTAAATTTACGATAAAATCGACTTTATATGTATTATTTCAGAGTGTGCAGACCAAAATATTTATTCTTTTCTAATTAAAATTGAGATAATTATTTTAAATTATGAATTTGAAGAAGAGATTTCCGAAAAGCAATTATCTTTCACTGAGCTTAACAATAATAATTGTAAATATTAATTAAACGAAAAGCTTTCATTGAAACAATGCTTTAACACATTTATTAAAATCTCATTTTTTATGAATTCAATCAAAAATAGTTTATTAAAATAATAATATCATATGGCATCAACAGAAATGAACTCACCAAAATCTACAAGTTTAACTTCTCCATTTTCAGTTAGAAGGATATTACTCCCTTTAACATCGCGATGAATGACACCAAACGAATGCAAATGGGATAAAGCCGAGACCGCGGAATAGATAAGGTACTGAATGACAATAGGAGGTAAACGACCGGGTGGGTAATCAACTTCAAATTTGGACAAATTTCTAGGAATAAATAGTCTTGTAACGTGCTTCTTGGTCATATCCACGCGCTTCTTAACTCCCGACTCAAGGCGATGTTTATTTCGAGCTTTCCGATGACTTAGACAAGGACAGTGTGAAAAGGCGAGCTTAGTTAAAAGTTCATTTTTTTGCTGAATGGTAGTTGGAGATGAGGCGTTAGCACAGGATAAATAGCGAATAACAAGTTCATCAGGGCACGTGGAAGTAAGACAAGGAATAAGTTTTGCACACCGTTTGGAGAGCTCGTTAACTGTTCCTCCACCACATAATTCCATTGCGATCCATACTTGGGGCTGCATAAGATCATCTGCTGGACTGTTAACATAGACCCCCATAAATTGGGGAAGGTTTGGATGACTATAACAGAGACGATTCAGTGCTCGTGTTTCTTTAACTTCCTCCAAAGCCTCAGCAATGTCGTCAATAATTTTGATTGCAATACTTTGACCTACAAATTGTGGATTAATAAATAAATAAAGGAAAATTAATTTTTAATGAATTACTTGCAATAAAATCCTTACCTGTATTTCGATAATGTGCTTGCCAAACTTCACCATATGTCCCTTTTCCGATGCGCTTTTCTAATTTAAATGTCTTTTTGGGATCTGCTCTAACGACTTCCATCGTTAATTTCGTCTCTGAAAATTTTCAAAAGTGTAACGGCCTTGCAGTAACGCTTAATTTAGCATTTAAAACAAGTTGAATATGATTCTAAAATTTCAAAAAATATTAAAGTTTATAATAGAATTTTGATTTGGTTTTTATGGTCGATATTAATTGAATTTTAAGCTGACATACTTGTGCATAAAATATATTCATTATATTTTTTAAATAAAAAATAAAATATTTTCTAACAACATTACCAAGGAATAGCCGATTTAAAACATGGTATTCTTTGTAATATCTTTTATTTTGAATTAGAAAATTAATCGTTGCTATTTAATTGTCTAATGACGATGAGTCAATTGTAAATTTATTTTCTTTTTAACTTATTCGAAAATCAAAAATATTAGAAAAGATGGAATTGAAAAACTGACGATTGTCTTAATACGGCCTAAGCTTGGCGATACAAATAAATCAACTAAAGCCATTGCTCTATTAAAATGTGCTGATCGACAACTCGTTTACTGCTCTTGTAAGCTCTTTTTCATAAAAGGTATTCGTCGCAGCGAATATGCTGAAGCGGAGTTAAGTCAACCATTTGTTGGTAATTTATTTCTCTTTCTTAAATAAGATACTCTAAAACTACATATTTTTGTGTAATAATAATTTGATTATCTACATGACTTCTAATCAGTTTCAATATTGACATGAGTTTAAGGGCGCATTTACTTTGAAACCTTGATGCGTATATCTAATGAATCAGCGACTTAGCAAATTGAAATATTTTAAGATGCATTTAAAATGAATACGCTGCAGAAGTTGAATTTTCATAAGGAAAATAATTTAGTAAAACCAGAAATGATTTAGTTATTAACTTTTTATATTTGGGTTTATATAGTTGTCATCGAAGCTTGTAATAAAGTTCATTAATTAGTAAACTTAATTTGTCAATTAAAATCAATGATAAACATTGGTCAGTAAAAAGGCGTATATATAAATTCCAAGTAAAGTAAAATCTTATAAATTTAATTGCACTTTAGCGATAATTATATAAAAGAGCAATAAATATTTTTTTGTAGCTGAATTACTGGAAACGAAGATATATATGTTATTGCTTATGACTGGAACAGTTTTATCATTAAGCTTATTAAATAACCAAATTTCAAGTAAAGACGGCAAATATAGTTTTAAATAATTTAATAAATCTAATATAAAAGCTCAAAATTTAACCCAATAATTTTTATTCACTTGGGGTCTTCGGCAACCTAACTATTGTTTGTTATAATTGTTAGTTATTTAGAAAGTAACTTTAACGTGTTGGGGTATATTCTCATTAATTTGAAGACTCAAAGAATTATTTACTCGATTTTTACTTGTGTTCCTGATTGAGGTTGTATCGATACTGTTTTTTCATTATGAATTCCTTGGATGGGGAGGTTGGTTTCATAAGTCAAACGATATTTCTTTGTAGTTAAATTGGAAACTTACTCTTCTCGGTGAGCTGAAACAGGAGAATTCACTAAAGGTTAATGGCAATTAACTTTCTGAATTTACTTATTAGAATGTTTATACTCAGTTTGGCAACCGCATATTCGTCCGGGCTGATCGGCTGAAAGTAATGGCTCAATGCCAAGGTAATTTCTTTTCATTTAAAAATATGTTTTTAGAGGATATTCGAAGGCTACAAGAGAAGAGTTCTGCAAATAAACCCAGTTAACGTTTTCAACTCATGAGCATTTATTACCTTTGTATATTATTACTTAACTATTATTAGTAGAACGTGTTCTAAAAATTTGTATTTGATTTGGATCACAATTGTTTTTTTACGTTCACTGAATGCCTTTTTGGTGCAAATAATACAGTGGCCAACAATCATATTATTTTTTTTAATTTTTTAGGCGTGTTTAGTTTATTTTCGCTTTTTTATTACTAACTCTGATTCTTATCCTTCGTACTTCTTGCGAACGAAAATGTTCTTATTATTTTTTCTTTTGCTCTATCGGGAACTTAATTGGCATTTTTAAGATCATTTTCCGAGTCGGTACTTTAATGGTTGCTTTCAAGTAAAGGTTATGTTTCCGCTTCCCTACCATTACACCTGTTAATTTAATTTGTCTGTAATTTAATTTTTTTGCTAACCATGGTCCTTATTGCATTAGTTAAAAGATTTTATGTTGCTTACAAACTCATGTTCTAGCTCTTACTTTATGAAGCTGCGCGACTAGTCTTAATTTGAAGAATAATTCAAGCCACTCACATCACTTGAAGAGTTCTGATGTGAACATCAACAAATTTACCCGATAAATTTGAATAATTTGGCAGTTATTAATTGCCATCTCTTGGGTCTGTCATTGTGAGTTCTAACGCGACTAATTGGATTTAGTGCCATGTCTGGGCGTCTCCGTCTTGTACCTCGGACACTTCTCAAAGATAATTCAAAATGGCCTAAGTTGAATTTGATTAAAAAATTTTCGGAAACTTCAATTTTACCGAAGATTCGATTGTAAAGGAGTATCTTATCTCATCATCCACAAAAGAACGAATCGGGATCTCCATATGATGTTCAAATTCATAAATGAATTTTAAGTAAGTAGACTTTATGTAACGAAGTATAGCTTAGAATGCGAAGGAGTTTTGAGACGAAGAGTAGTACAAATTGGAAGATGAAATTTGCGATTAACTCCGGGTCAGGGTATAGTTGATGGCGTTTTCAGCTTTGGTTTTTTGGGGTATCTACTAGGGATATTTTGCCTACCTCCTTCAAAATTGACAAACGCTTGTAAAATTATGTGAAGAATTGAGCATAGCAACTTAATTAATAAGACTTGACGCATCTAGAAATAGGGTGCTGGGGTTTATCAGATATGCTGTCAAATTCTATACATTTTGATTTATTTTTTGACAACGTTTTTTTCAGCTCGTGGCATCTTAAACTCTGTTGTAACGAAGATGGGTAGGTGTGACCACCAACTTATTTTTAATCTTTCCCTGATGTGATTTGAAAAGCACGAAGTACTGAAGCTACAGGTGATGTCCAACCTCTCTACTTGATCGTCTCCTGTTTCCAGAGAGAAGAGACTAAAGAACTGCAACGAAATTGCTTATTTTTACGATCGGATTCTTTGTATCGTACTTTTCCGATCCTTCGGTAAACGCAATATTGCAAGTTTTGGATCATCACTGTCCCTACCGTATTTCACTGTGAACATAAACTGCTCACTCCAATCTATCCTATAGGGGCGTCAGTATCCGCCGATATTGGACTTTAACTATAATTGCTAATTTCGCTATTATCCAGTCATGATTTCTATTTATGAATAAATAATTTTCCATTCATTTGGACATTAGTGTTAATCATTGACTCCGAATTGTCAAGAATGGTACTGTCTCCTAAAGCAAAATGTGCTTACGTGTACAATGAATAAGTGAATCTAAAATCGATTAAATATTTTGAAGGTGTCTTCATCCCTTAGGATGCAGGACGCAGAAATACCTCTTATAATCAGGTTGGCGCTTTGAACAATCTCTCAAAGAGTGCTCAACAAAGCTTTCGATATGTTTTCAAATTGATATTACAGTTATTTTGATTGTGGTGTCCAGACGGCTGTAAGATGCCACTTTAAAAGAACGTGCTTTCTTTGGAACCTTCTGGGCCTCCTCTGAGCAGTTTTTATTGCGCTAAGTGGCTACATTGGATCCCATATGTAAGAAATTGTTAGATGCGTCACTAACAACTCCAGGAAATGGGCCGTCCATTTATTTTTCATGAGCTGATCTAATGCCGCTACCACCTTTTCCCTTCTCCTGGAATTCGGACCTATTGAAATCGAATGTATTTCCTGCAATGATAGCGCTTCTTTTCTGATCTCCGAAGTTGATGATTTACCTCATTTTTTTGCTGTCTATTATCAGACTTTATTGCACCACACTTCCTCCAAGTAGAAGGGACTAAATTATTTTTTTTCTGCTACGAGAATCAGAAAAAATAGTTGCATCTTCTTTAATGACTTTTCTATTGCTTTGAAGGAGATTGGGCACGAGTAGGAAGCGTTTCCCAAGTGCTATCTAAATTCCTCATCATTAACACAATTTATGGCATCCATCGTTGAACCTGGGTAGTCATTTTCAGTTGAATTACTGGATGCTGGGGTGTCATTTAAATTAATAGATAAAATATTGACATTTTTTTTAAATTCTCAACGGCAACACAAGGAAGGGTCATGCGCTTTCGTTTGAATATGATCTTAGTGGTCAATTGATCACCAGCGTTCAATAAAACTACTACAAGGTTTAATAGGTAAACAAACTAAGAGGTTATAGTGATGAGGATAAAGGGGGTATTCTGGTCTAGAGACATAAATTTTAGGTAGTTTTTGAAGTGCTGTAAAAAAAGCAAGCAATATTTTTATCATCAATTTTTATACATTATTTATTCACATTAGAAGCATACCAAAAAAATAAAAAAGTGAAAAAATTCCAAATTCCGATAGTTATCAGCTGGTGGAGTGGGCGTCTCAGAAATTTGATGCGTGGCCATTCCCATGATTTTAACTCTCCTAGCAATCTGAAATCAAAAATAAAAAAGATTATCAATTTACGATAATGTTGCAATGTCCGGAACTACGGAAAAGTTACAAAGAAATTTTTTATAAAATGGAGACTGTTTAAAGAAAAAATTCTTGTACCACTTTTTTGAAAGTTCTTCGATTTTTTAAAAATAGAAAAAAAATAAAATTTTGGGATGGTCGTAGTTCCGGACGTAGACAAGTCCCTAAAGAAGACTCTCTTAACGTTTCAAGTAAATCGGTTCGGCAGAATCTGAGAAATCGTGGGTATCAGATTCAAAAAGACAGTTCTGAGAAAAATGCGTTTAAAGTTTCAAGTAAAATGTTTTGCAGTCTAAGTCATAAAATTATATATTTAACTTCATTTATTCAATCTACCATTCCTGCTGCATACATCGGACTTTCCTCGACTTCGAAAAAACTATTTTCGGCGTATCTGTTTTCTATTCGAGCAATTCTGGCCTCCTCTGATACGCTGGATGTTCGTATCTCGGAGCGGTCAATCCGGGCGTTGTCTCGTCTGATAGCAAATGCATGCTCTTCTGGACCAATTTTCACCCCCATAATCATCGTCATCTTCATTAAAAATACACATAGCAATAAATTTTGCAATTTCAATGATCTGAGACCCGGAATGAATATGCTTTGTAGCGAAAGTCCATATCAGCAAGTTTAGAGACTCATTATTATTTTGGGTTTCTGAACCCAAACATCGAGTTAATAACGCTGATATAAAGGAAAAAGGACTGACTAAGATATATTGATTCAGGTAGTCGAATAACCCATTATGTCTTTTGTTCGATTAGTTGCAGCCCAACCGGTTCGGATGCCCGCTCAGCAAAATACTTATTTCTCCGAAAATAATTTGAATTTTAGATAATCCTCTTGTAGACATATTCTTAAAAAGTTAAACTATGAAAATATGAAAAAGAATTCGATTTTTTTATTTCTAGACCAGAATACCCCTTAATGGGGAAAGGGCCTATCGAGAGACAGTGGTAGATTGGAAATCATTAGTCTTGGTCTGAAAAAAAAACCCCCTTAGGACATTACTCTCCTAGGATTCTACGAACTCATTCATAGTCAACATTTGGAAATGGTTTATAGTAGGGGAAAGAAGGGGATTGTAGGGAATGGGATAGAACTGGGGGAAACTCAAGATGCGGAAGTTGGAGCCTCTGCGAGAAGTCATGGGGAAACCACGGCACGTTTGAGGGGAGGGGAAGGGGGGGTGGAGAGCCAATGGAGAATTCAAAATTTCCAACCCCGTTAGTAGAAAAAAGAAACGGTAGTGGAAATGCGCCGTTAATATGAATGTGGATACTATTATTTCTCGCGGGAACGCTAAAGAATGCTACACTTTTACTAGTGAGAAGTAATTAGCATAGTGTAACAGTAAATCCAAAAGATACAATGAGCAAGTACAATGCATCGAATTTTGAATCCCAGGAGTGCAAGAAATACTAATGGGTAGCTTAGGTTCCAATATTCTAGTTTTGCGATTCGATCCTTGGTGTGTGTGGTTAATACCTGACCGTGACGTTTGGTGTTTGGTGCTTATTTCATGCTTAAACGATTGCGACATTTGTTCTGAGTAAATTTTGCTGGTCACTGTTTTCAGTGGATATGTCTGTCTGTTCAGGTTAAGACCCCATAAACGAATAGTTGAAATAAAGGGGGAAAATTGTAGAAATCGAAATTTCCTGATAGCAATTTAAATTGGGGGGGGGGGGGGGGGGCGGGAAAGACCAGGGGATTTCTTCTTCCCTTCCCACCCCCAGTTTCTAAGAGCTCTACTTGAATTAAACGTCTAGTTTACGGTTAGTCAAATGTGAAGTAAATACTTAAACACAGCGAGAGCACAAGCAAATGTAATAAAGAGACTGAGTCGAAAGTAATCTAGAATTTGTTTTAATAAGCTGAAAAGTGTGCGGAAAAGCTTTCAGCTTGTTTGGTTCAAGATAAGTGGGGTTTGTGGAAACTTGCCAAATGCCATGGGGAATACAATTGTGTTGAGCACTTAGAATGTGGCGAATAAAATATTAATTTCACGTCGTCTTGGAAGTAAAGTTGCAAGAAAGGCAAAAAAGCCTGTAAAAAATAACCTAGATTGTGGGCATTTTTCTCTTAATCAGTCACAGGTCAATAAAGGAAGAAATTTATTTCGCCAGAAAGCCTCATTAAAACAAAT
>UZAE01013553.1:0-15207 GCA_900617975.1 Rodentolepis nana | reverse complement strand
CCCCCCCCCCCCCCCCCCCCCTACCACTCCAATACACCTTTATGGAGATAATCAGACTTTTAGAATCATTAAAATTTATATTGCGGTTGTCTAAATATGGGTTCAAATATGCGCTTTGTGTTCTATTTAGTTTGATCGTTTATTCTTGTCCGTTTAGAGAATTGGCTTTGGAGAGACGGAAGAGACCTCGGAATTCTCCTCACCAACCTTCTCTTCAGTTCAGAGCCCTTCAAGCGACCATGTGGATCTCGATCTTCTGGAATCCGATCGACTTCTCTCCCAAGTTGAAGCTCGTGACCTGGTGGAATTCGGCATAATTCCCGAATTTGTGGGTCGTTTTCCTATTATCACTGCCTTCCATTCTCTCAGCGAGGAGATGCTAACTCGAATCCTCACTGAGCCACGCAACGCTCTTCTTACGCAATATAAACTGTTATTTAATATTGACAAGGTAACTAATTATATTTTTTAATAACACTTTTAAGTCACCTTGATTTGGAAAAAATATTTCTCTTGTATTTAGGAAAACTAACCCGTTTTAGGGTAATCGAATAGACGGAGACATAGTTTGTATTTCGTAATAGTATTTCTATTGCACTTGATGTTTCTCTTGAATCCTATTCAATGTTTGGCCTGAATTCGAAAATTTCCACGTCGATATTGTTTTATTCAGGTTCTTTCTAATAATTGTCTCCATAGGCTCCTGTTTCAATATTCATTCAAGTTTTGCTCCAGAAGGTGGCCTGAATCCACCTTGTTCGTTGCTATAATAGTATGAGGTTGCTTAATATATACTAGAGCCTGGACAACGAACTGTTACCCGTCTAACTTCCGGTTGCTCTATTACACATCAAGGTAGAAAGTAGGCGAGATTTTGCCGATCGGGCTTACTAGAAGGACCATGAACAACACCGAAAGAAACAGAGAGAGTATATCATCTGTGTATTTTGATGTTTCTTTTTCGACGTAATTAGGCCGTTCATGGAAGAGGGTAGGCATTTACATAAGGGCATAAGAGAAAGTTTGATAATAATCGCTAAATTCGTGGAATAAAGTTCAGTACAGATGACGACATTATACCCTACTAAAATTTCTTTCAAGTAGCATACATCCAAATTTTCATAACCAAAATAAAAATGCCTAAATTCTGCTTCTTGGTAAAGTGACCTTGGTGTAAAACTTATCAAGTCTCTCTTCTTTATCAATGCGCGTGAATATTTTTGTCTTCCTCTGTTGGTTGCGTATTTGAACCTTTATTTCTTTCTTGCAGTGCACCTTAACAGTAACAGGGGATGCGCTACGAGCCATAGCGCGCAGAGCCATGGTGACAAAAACCGGAGCTCGTGGCCTTCGTGCCATCATGGTTAGTTTCTCTCTCCCCACCCTCTCCCCCTTCCCCCTCCCCGCCCAACTTGCCTTTTCTCTGCCGTATTTTGTCATATACTTTAACAAAATTTCATTTTTCCGCTATAGGAGAGCGTTCTACTGCAACCGAGATACGATGTTCCAGGTGCAGGAATTGTCGAGGTGATTATCGATGAGGACGTTATAATGGGTCGAGCAGGACCGAGATACATTCACGCAGAAGATGTGGACAGGGAGATTGAAAGAATGGAGAGAGGCAGTGGGATGGGAGAAAAGAGGTCGGGCCACTCGGTTGCGTCGTTCAGGGTATGAAATGTCGGACGGGAGGCTTTTATATCGCCTTTAGCACCTTGACCTGTGTTAGATCTTCCTTCTCACTGGATATATATATATAAATTCATATTTGCTCTATGGGAGCTATAGTAATTCATCCGCTGGCTTCGCATATTCACCGGTTCCTTCATTCTCTCACTGTCCTCTTCCCTTGTCTCTCCTTCTCTGTAATTCTTGGCACAATAATCAGTTTTTTTTTGTTTTTACTGTTAGAGCGATCTTTTAATTGGTCTTTCGCTTTCTATCATAACTCATTGAGAAAATCCTATCGGATAGGGAAGTGGATGTGAAATAGGGCTTCGTAACTATTAAGTGAGATTGGGTTAGCTAAGGGTACATCCTCAATTTTTCAGTTGGCAACTTCGTAATATGAAGGCCACTTCAATCTCCCTTTTGAGCAATCATTCAAGCATGAGAGGCTGTACCGAAAATAAAACTTCCAAGTGTGGGAGGCATCAGAGAGGGGGGGGGGGTGTGGGGTGTGGGGTTATCTAGATGGTCTTGCACCTTGTGCCGCTTTATTGCCGATCAGTAGGCATTTCTGCCAAGTCCGAATGGTGTGATCAAATTTAATCGGTACACGCTCAGTGATGTGGAAGACCCAAAAGGAGTGGTAGATGTCAAGTTTCCTATAACAGCGATGGCAGAATACCTTCAGTCTACTACATCAAAGTGGCTATGGCAACAGCCACATTGGATGTGGGAACACTTTACAAAAATTAAATTTCCGTTACGTCAGATCGTTCTCATTCCTATTTAATGCGGCTATTTGTACAATCTGCAAACCAGTTCAGGCCTGTAATTCAAGTTTCTCTACTCTGCTTAAACTTTGGACGAATAATTTTGTTGATGCATCGATCGGCGACCATATACTGACCTACACATTGTTGCAGATTTTGAGTTTTTTTAATAATGACAATACTTAGGAATCAGTTTTCATTTTGTGATAATTCCGTAGTCTAAGCGTATTTACGTATGGTTGAATTCCAAGACAAAATGGATTTATAAGTCACCTAGTGTCAAACCGGGTACCTAATGAAAATGCCTTAGCTGAAATTAAGGAAAAATATGGTGATCTGCAATGGAAAATTTGAAATTGATGCAATGAAATATTTGACTCAAGTCGTAGTAACTAAAAGCTGTTGCCGTTGTAGTAAGCAGACGATACCTTGAGCAGTCTCTATTATCGGTATTAAAGTGATTTTGTAGAAGTGCCAATTGTAACACGTTTTAACTCCTACTCAGAATTGGATGAGTAAGTATTTTGTCTACACGATAATATTGGAATGGGGAGGGGGGTGTGTGATAGACTTACCTCCACGTGGTGCACCCTGGGTAAAGTATACTCATACATACCTCCACGTGGTGCACCCTGGGTAAAGTATACTCATACAGCAAAAAAGTCTATAAACCGGCAGTTGACTTCTGAGTTCAAGCTAACATGACCACACTGTAGGTCATATTCGACCACTTTCACAGTACTCACCTCACCTTTCATCTACCTTTGTGTCTGTCTCTTTTACATCTTCAAAACACTTCTGTTCCCCCTCCCCTCTCGAATTTTTTCAATTTGATGTTCCTCTCCCTCTGTGAAGCCTGAAGTCAACTAAAGTGCTAATGATAACTATCATTAAGCCTGCCATTTGATATAAATAAATAAATAAATATTGGAACGGTGTGAATTAAAATAGAATGACTACATGGCCGTCAGCTCAGTTATGGAATTTCCCAAGACCTTGAGGTAAAAATCAAATGGTAGACATGAATAGAAACTTGAGAATGCACACTTCGTTTATCGTAGAATCATATAGCTAATAGAAAGAGAATCATTCAATTGTCTTAATTGGATGTAATAGGCAATGAGTAATTCGAATGCCATCAACATCAATCACCATTCTATGAGATTTATTTTTACTACAGAATATCGGTAATTAATTTTTTTGTGTCGACAGTGGAAGCAGAATATGAATACTTCATAAAGATTTCTCACGAAGTCCAAACTCAAATACTTACATTAGTAAGACAGGGTGTGCGATAGACTTACCTCCACATGGTGCACCCTGGGCAACGTATACCCATACGGCAAAAGTCAATGAACTGGCAGTTGACTTCGCACTTCAAACTACTATGATCCCACTGTATGTCATAATTGACTACTTTCACAGTACTCACATCACCTTTTGTCTACTTTTACTACCTTCGTCTTTGAAACACTCTTCTGTTCCTCCCTCCCCCCACCCTCTCGACTTTTTTTCACTTTGATGTTCCTTCCCTCCGTGAAGCTTGAAGTCAACTAAAGGGCTAATGATAACCACCAAAACGCCTGCCATTTGATATAAATAAACATTAGTAAGACACTGACTACCACTAATGGCTACTGGCTATTTAAGAAGAAGTAGCAAACAAATTTTGCCTACCCTTCAGAAAGCCCTTCCTTAGGTTGGAAATATAGACAGACCATGAACTAATAGAGCGGTATATTTAGCTAAGTGACATTTATCCCACGGCAAAAAAGTGACCCTCCATATTGGGTTACAAATACCTCCCCACATATTTGCGGAAAGTCGAAATGTCAGGTGCGTTTATTTGATTTTTAATAAAATCAACACACAAGATTTTGGGGGAAATTTCTTTCGCATTTCTATTGCTATTTTATATAGGGCGAATAGCAAGCAGAGATATTACAGACAACGATGGCTTAGTTAGGCTGAACTTATTACTTTACCGATAAAGGGAGTAATGACCATGTCAGAGGATTGCAGCCTGGGAGTTTTTTTGATTTGACAATTGACCTTGAGTGGACAGGTCTTTTCATCCATATCCTATTCGCAATGGTAAAGGAGCAAGCGGATGAATACTATTCCATATACCATATTTCGAACAAAAAGCATCAGTAAATAAACGTTGAACATTGTAGAAAAGGAATTTGTTGCAATCCCGAGGGGGGGGGGGGACTAGGGAAATCTGAATTTTGGAGCACAGACTATCCAGTTGGGGAATATTGCATAAAGCAAAGGCGAAAATTTATTTAATTATTTATATCAAATGGCAGGCGCTTTGATGGTTATCATTAGCTCTTTAGTTGGCCTCAGGCTTCACAGAGGGGAGGAGGAACATCAAAGTGACAAAATGTCGAGAGGGGGGGGGGACAGAAGAGCGTTTCAAAGACGAAGGTAGAAAAAAGGTGAGATGAGTACTTTGAAAGTAATCGAATATGACATACAGTGGGCGGATGATAGTTTGAAGTCAGAAGTCAACTGTCGGTTAATAGACCTTTTAGCCGTATGAGTATACGTTGTCCAAGGTGCCCCACGAGGTAAGTCTATCGCACACCCCGCGTAGTCAAAAATTAAATGAATTAAAACTCCTTTATACCGTTAGTTCCAGCTTCTTCTAGACCCACTTCTCCTTATCATTTCTTAGACTTCATGCTAATCGATATTATTGACTTTTCACAATTAAAAGCTCTCACTTTTCTATTACCATGTGATAAAATAATAATAGAAAAATAATAGACTTACCTGGATGTTTTGTTAATAACATTATGANGTGTCCTGTCTCATATTGCAGTCTGTTGTAAGCTAGTGCGTTAATGGATCGTAGCGACAAAAATTCAACATACTGACACTAAAACAGGATATGGAAAATTAATTAATAAAAACATTAACATGGAAAAACTAATTCCATGGTTAAAACTTTCGTATGCAAAGTCAGATGTCACGGGTACAATGTTAATCTGCTCCCGTCAATCACATTAATTATGTTCACCTATTAAAGTTTTTGCCAGAATTCAAATTCAATGAAGTAGGTGGTCAATAACGATATATACCATCCGATTTTGAGCATTGAAAAGAGCTCAACGGAATGCACTTTTAATTTTTTCATAATAGAGAAACGACCTTTGATTCATTCTCAAGCTTCATTGGGTGCGGGTTAATTAAATCAATGCGACCATGTCGAACCATTGTTGATTAGCACTTTCCGATACACAACATAGTTTTCGTTGATTAAGATGCAATGTCTTATCTAACATTTTGAGAATTTATAACGTTTATAAAATTATATTAATTGAAAAAATTTATCATTTAATTTAATTAGATATCTGTACTGACTTATTTCTTTAAACTGTTTATCTCTTGTTACGAATAAGAAGGGGTTCTTATAATTCCCATGTATGCAAAGCCAAAAGATATTTTCACTTGATATATTACCGAACAAAGCATTCAGTTGCCTTTCAAGCTGAATTACCAAATATGGAATTGAAGTTACATTTGATTAGAAATGACAGCTTTGGCACACACAGTCCGCAGAAGGAAAAAAATTAAAATTATATGTTTGCTCTTCCTAGATATTACTTATTGAGGTAAGTAAATACTAAATTCGTTAAACTTTGCAGAAGCATCAGTTACTAGAAAACCTTTAAATTCGACTCTTGTTGGAAACAGTGGTAGAGCAGGTCAGAATGAAAAATATCACGAGTCTCTCTACCAATCATTTTTTTATAAAAGGGGTGTGCGATAGACTTACCTCCACGTGATGCACCCTGGGCAACGTATACCCATACGGCAAACAAGTCTATCACTCGGCGTTTGACTTCTGACTTCAAACTACCACGACCCCCCCTGGTTGTCATATTCGACCCCTTCCACAGTAATCACCTTACCTATTTCTCTACCTTTATGTCTGTCTGCCTCTTTTACATCTGTGAATCGCTCTTCTGTTCCCCACCCCTCGACTTTCTGCTACTTTGATGAACCTTCCCTCTGTGAAGCCCGAAGTCAGCTAAATGACTAATGATATTTATCAAAACGCCTGCCATTTGAAATAAATAAATATTTTTCATAAAATGAGTAGGAACAGGACACTGAATTTTTTCATAAAATTCAAAATGTAAGCAAATATTTTCCCCTAGTTTGATTCTTCAGTTTAAACATTGTAAATTTTAAAAGCCGATTCGAATTCTGACTCAGACCCGTTACATACTCAATATTATTTCAGTCTGTCCTGAACTAAGTCAATCAAACTCCTATAGATCGTCTTAGAATGCTCGAATAGAGAATATAAAAGATTTCCATGGAATCTTTTAAGTCTAAATGCCAATAGCAATAACCAATATTCATACAGTATAGAGTGGATAGCTCATAAGATTACTAATACTTAGCAATAAATCCTTTCCTCAGTATACCTTTTGTGTTTTCGCAATTTGCATGTAGACTGACGTGGTATTTTTGCAAAAGAATTATTCTAGAGTATTATTGTAGCCGTCTGCAGGTAGTGAACTTTAAAAGGTTTGCAATAGTTTAGTTAGTTACAATGCACTTAGTTGCAGTGCTTGCAAACGGATAGCATAGCCATTACGATTATACAGGAATAAAACTATAATTTTTACAATTTTAGACATGAAATTGACTAAAGCAAGCAATTTAAGTCCCTTTAAATGTTAATTAACCCATTTTGGTTGAGTGTCACCTAGTTCTACTGCTATTAAGCATTTGAGCATATGCTTTTTCAAACAAGTAAATATTCCACATTAACCAAACTTCGCATATCTGATGTTTAAAAAAATTGTCACCTACATACAACTTATCGACTATATGATAACCACAAATGCTATCAGAGATTCAAGGAACGAGGATGAATGGAATTAAAATGATAGCTAAGCTTGAAATTGTTGGATATTCGTGGGAGAAATTCAGCACAGATTGACTAAAACTGCAATAGTTTAAAAGGTGTTTATGATCTTAAATGAACAATCTCTGGATCAACCATTACTACTAAGAAGCTATATATTCTCAATTTAGTCAAGGCTTGCCTTTTAGTATGCTGCCGTACGAATTGGAAATATCGATTATTTCATGATTGTTCAAACCCTATACATAAAGAAAAAAATAGCCTCTTGAAATATTGATTATCCAATTTTTATTAATAAAGATCAGTCTCTGAGAGAACCTTCAGTCGAAACTTGATGTGTTTTCAATTCCAAAACATTTTATCCCATTCGTAAACTAAATAATTTGGAATAAGTGCTAGACTGCAACGCATTTTTTTTCAAATAACCCCTTTTAAAAGAAGTCCTTGCAAGGATAGATTTTACTTTTGAAGCAAAAATAACGACATATCACCTAAGAAGAACGGGTTGTGCGCTAAGCACCATTCTTTGGATTTTAAAACTCGCCAACATATTTACACACTTACCAAAAAGGAATTTCAATATCTGATGAAAAAGTACCGGTAAACCTGTGTTCATATTAGTGAGAAGGGCATTAAGTTAGTTAAAAATAATTAATTTCCATTTCTTGCAATTAACGACATGCTGCTTAATCAGGGATAAGTAATATATTTCTTCATTCTAAAATAGAGGAGGTAATCAATATTAATGTGTATGCCTGAGCAAACGAATCGGTTTTCATTATGTACAAGAAAGGAGACGAGAGGATTTGGTGGAAATAGAAGAGGCAAATAAATTGTATCCTACGTCACATTGAATATCAAAATGCTACAGGTGATAGTTGGGAGGGCAGGAGCTGGGGTCGAATTCCAGCAAAGTGGTCAGAGCGTCTAGGAGAATGAGACATCAATGGGGTGCCTCGTTGTTGGTGTTGAACTGAATTATTGATTAACATGGGAGTAGCTGGTACCTGAAGCGTCTGGGACTGAGTCAGTGGATCCTGGAGGTTGTGCTGAGATGATGTCATGATGTCATCTTCCACTGCGGCAGAAGTTCGAGCACTTTCATTGCCATTAGCGGGTGGAAGGAAGAAGACAGAAGATGAAGGGGATATTGAGTGAGGTCGATGGAGATTTCCTGAAGACCGATTGCACTTCCGTGCAGCTGGACCCTTTCGAGAGACAGTGCGATGCATTGGTTGCTGTGTGGTAGTTTCATCGATATTCCTCCGAGACCATCTGAGGGGATTCAACAGGGAGGAGATACACTTGGAAGCGTTCAAACTCTGAGTGCTGGAGGCCGAGAGTTTTTGCTCAACAGCGTTAAGCTCATTCATACTTGATGTTCGGCCTACATCTGCCCTTCCTGAAATGTATGGAAGTAATTGGACAAGTGGCCATTTTGCTTGTTCTTTAAATATATATATATATATATATATATATATGATAATTACTGAAAATGGATTTCGAAGAATATTTGTCATAATTTTCATTCAAATAAGACAAGTTACCAGAAATACTAAAATTAAACCAAGTTTACGGCTGTTATCTGTTGGCCAAAATTAAACCGGAAACCTTCCCACATTTTTGTTCCACAAAAAGTCCATCTGTAATTAACTAAAGCACTTAACAAACTTACATTGTTTTCGTTTGATATAATTGAATCCATAGAAGTTAAAATGACGAACAATGCTACTATCTGACTTTTTTAATTTGGCTTGGGTGAGTTTGCGACAAACGCTGTAAGGTAAGTGTATGCTTAACCAGTTTAATTAATCAAAATTTTGGTTATCTACCCACTATTTAATTCTTTCAATTTCAAGTACTCGTTAGTACAAACAATGTTTCAACTCCTATAATACACAGCGAAATTCCATGTGTGAATAGCGAAACCTGTTGTAATTGTTTCAGATCTTTTCGCGGTTTCTCATGAAAATTGAAATCTATGAGAAAGTAATAAAATCCACACTGTCCTTATACCGCAATTTGAACTCTATGAGAGTGCATACTTTATCGATTTGTGTGCTTTCTCACGAAAAAAGGTATTACCCGGGCCATCATTTTATTGAGAAGTCAACGTAGGTAAAAAGATTTTACCTGAAACAAAGCCGAGGTCCCCAACACTAGATCGGAATTGATCTGTTGGGATAAGGGAAACCTGACTACAACTGAGACTGCCCAATCGATTTGCGATATGCGCTTGGATTTGAGATACGGAACGAGCCCGTGCGATTGCCGGAAGTCTAGCGTACTGTCGAGCACTCTCTCGCACTCCTGCTCCTGAGTAGAGATTGCTTTCTCTTGCGTACTTGTGCCGAACCATCTCTGCCATACTTCCATCCGTCAATGTACCGTCTTCATTCGCGGCCACGACGTCATCTACAGATAATTGATAGTTCATGGCGCAGGCTGCTAATCGCTGACGATAGGTCTGCAACAATCTTGGACCCATCTTTTGAATGTGAACAAGTTTGGTAATTAATCACTGGATAAAGAAAGCACTTAATTTTGATGTTCAAATGGACACAATTTATATCGTTCCCAACAATACGTTAAACCATATTATGTTGTAGATTTCCATTGAAAATGTTCAAACTTGAGGATTTGATGCACTTCCCTGGAGGAAATTATTAGGAAGCCCATACTTCCGTTGTTCTATCCTTCCATCTTTATTACTGATAATAGTGCTACCCAATGTAAAATTTTGTATGCTTTTCAGAGATTACATTTAAATTTACAGTGCCTACCAGATTCAATATTTAATCACTAGCAGTAACTCTGTTCTCTTAAAGGGGGGAGCGAAACTGCTCAGTATTTTAAATTTCATCCGCTTCCGACACCAGGCTAATTAACTCGAATTTTAAGCGTCTAATTGAGAAAATTAAAGAATGAATGGAAGCAAGAGCGATCAATATCTATTGTTCGTCAAAACTGGACTGAAATCGGCATCCTATTGAATGAACTGATCATGATATGGGTTCGACAGAAATCAATTCCCGAATAACGGAATTCCATCCACTGCTTCCCCTCCCCCCTCTGACTAAATTAGTTTCTCTATTTCATCTCATCTACTTTTTTTTCAAATATTATGTGATCATTTTAATTGATTAACTGAAGTTAACAAGGAGTACAAGCCTTACAAGGATTATCCGAAGCAAGGAACACCAAATTCGAAGTGATTCCTCATTCGCGGCGCAGAATGCCCTCACCATATGTGGATCCATTTTCACAACCGAATGGGGCTGAAAAATGCAAAAACATATCCAAAGTAGTGCAATATCTTCAGCTTAAGCACTGCTCCTATTCCCATCAAGTCGGAATAGGAAAAAAACTGATTAAGATAAATTTCGTGCTCTTTTGGCAACAAAGACCTAAATTATTTTAAGTTATCCAAATCCATTAGTTAGGGTGTTTTTGATGAAATTCCATATTTTCAATTAAGAAGAAACTAAATTTTCTAGTTTGACAGAAAACTGTCAGAGACGGCTTCAACTTTGCTACTTAAAGGTTAAGAGAAGATTATTTGTTGTACTAAGTTTGAAGGTAAAGATGATAACCCAGCGCGCTACGTGAAAAAACTAATTTAAATTATTCATTGTGAATATTCGCTTATTTATGTATTTTTGCGTGTACTTTGAGCCCTCCCATTTTGCAGTAAAAACATGATAAAATGATTTTCCAATTCAAAGTCCGAAGATTGACTTCCATCAGTGCTCATCAAGTGACCTAGACGACCAATGGCATCGTGGAACTGCGATCGAAAGGTGAGATACGAGTGCACGTGATTTTCATGACAGTATCTCTTCAAGCCAAATGGCAGCGATTTTCCAATATACCAGCATCTTTAATCTACACAAGGTTATTATTAAAAATGAGCTTAAAAAAGTACCTTGAAAGAACAGTGAAGATGTAAATAACTCTCACCATTTCTGAGTTCCGTATCTATTACTAGTTTAGTTATTTCACAGATTAAAAGGTGTTTAGATGATAAATTTTCTCCGTAATGATTTCAGTGCACTCAAAAGGCGTGTTAAATAAGCTGGATTACTTTATCCCAGAAAAAGTTTAATTAGCAGTTTATCAGTGACTATTTATAAAAGTCATATATTTGTTTAAATGTGTTCAATAACAACGTCATTATTGTGGCATAATTTTGGCGAAAAAGTCTACTTTTAAAACATTTATATGCTTCATTGAGTTTTAGCGATTTGTGACCATTTTTTGAAAGCCAATTGACTCACAACAGTAATCACCATAAAGTTAACAAAAACACACCCATTTCTCAAACGAAAAATAATGGTCCAAAGTGTTTAACAAATGGAGACGATTCTGAAATTAACTAGAAGCTATTTTTCTTAAAAAAAAATAGAAGTCGTTTTTAGCAAAAATTTTCATTGGCAAAAAAACCATTGTAAACAGCGAAATAGAAGCTGACGTGGAGACGTGAAGCGTAGAAATGTGATGAAAAGCTACTAGTAGTCACACCGCTGGTTGCGTAACGTCGATTGTGAGGGCTTGTTGACGCCCAAATGAGTCAGCATGCACAGCGAGCATAAAATTAAGCTGAGGTTACTCCATCAAAAACCAATCTACATACTGTGCTTAGTTATGGGCATAGCCTCAAAAAAAAACGTTAACGCCTACTCACGAATTGGTCGTACACAACTTTAGGGTGGTTTAGCAAATAGATGTTGGCCTGTGTAATACCATTTGCATTGGATGCGCGCTAAAATCGATCAAGCTTCACATACTTTATGCGCCGTAAGAAAATTAGGCATTGAAATAACGAAATATGGAATTAATATATCGGGATGACACTGTTTCTGTATGTGGTCAGTACTTCTTATTGATTAATGCGAATGCGCATATATTATTTAGAAGATGAAATTGAACCATTGTACGGCCAAACTCACATACTCGGATGTCCAAATTAATATAATTTACAAATCCAAGCAGAGGTTGAGTAGGTTTTCTCTCTGCGACTACCAGAGAAGGGCTGATTTTGACATTAGAGGAGAAATGTTTCACTAGAACTCAGGAAGAGTGCTTAAGGCTCACCAAGTGGAGAAATATTTTGTGGGAAACGTAGAATACCCCAACATTAAAAGCTAAGTTGTGGCTATTGAATCTTCTACGAATTGCCTTATGGCTTTAAAATATTGAACGCAAAAAGTGCAATGGCGAAAAGTTAACAATAAATTGGATTAAAATTAGAAAACAGCGATTGATACTTCAAGGATCGTGAATAAACCATAAATCGAACAGAGAGAATGTTACCAAATAGAAGGCGATTTGACAAAGACGAATTGAAGGGTGAGCATGGTGGATTTCTGTTAAATAAGAACTCTCAAAGGGTGCAAAGGCTTTCTGTGAACGGAAATTGTTTGTACTTCATAAGTTTCGAAGTCTCTGAACTTAAAGTATCCTAAAATAGTACACACTTTCAGAACACAGTCAAGCTGAGAATAAAGTTTTGGGGAAAGGAAATGCTTCAAATGTTAACTTTTTACTGACATACAGTAAACACTCATATAACAGAAAGCGCCAACTGAAAGTTCTATTTTCTTCAAGTAAATGCATTGAAATGCCTTAAACTCCACTGACGAGAATTGAGTATTGAATTTGCGATTTGAAGGAAGGAATGTAGACCTTATCCTTTTCATAATCGAGTTCTTTTACATTTTGTATGCTTTTATGCCCCCTTCCCCTCACTTATCACTTTTAACGTGCACGATGGGCCAAATAAATAGATCTCTAGAAATGCTTGAGATCTTGAGGTTGATTAACGCTACTTTTTTCTGAAATCACACACTCTCGTACTGAATATTAAGTACCCATTAAGGCGGGATAACTAGAGTATGAATGATCACAAGGCCATCTGATCAGCTCTAGTGGACACATAATAATATGACATGTTCCAGACAAGACTAACATTCTCTAGGGTCTTGTGAGCATCTATAGGTAATGTGGCATGTACCACGTAAGTAAAACTGCAGAGAATCTCTTCGGCCTAACAGGAAACAGTGGTTGGCTGTACAAACAACAGATCTAAATAAATACTATTTCCATGGTTCCTTTACGCCGAGTATCGAAGTGCCAATTTCAGTGGGCTCTTCCACAACGCTAAATTATTGATGATGAAATTCAAATTCAAAATTGAAATGAAAGTGAGATTTATGCTAAAGCCTTTGCAGATTCGTTTAAATAACTCGGTGATAAATTTTATCAAATATTTTTAGAAACACTCTTTGTGATAGGAAAATATAATTTTCATCTTTAATTTTAAACTATGTTGGATTTCTTGGCAAAATAGAACAAAATACCACAAAACAAGGCAATGAGGTCTTAAAACCATGTGGAAAATACTTTTTATCCATTTTGGAATAATAAAATGCTGAATATTTTTTATACCTTTTAATTTGACATCCAAATTGTCTTTAACATTCTGATAGTAATTGAAAATCGATTAATTATGAAAAAATGAGTGTTAGGCACTTCGTCAAGGAAATTAGTCATCTCAATTATATTCACAACGCTTTTTAATCTTCTACTTTTTTCTTCAGGTTCTGGAAGAGAAGGGATCAATTTCTACCGCTCATATCAATTTCATTCGGAAATCAGTAACTGAATCGTAAGTGAATAAGCCCATGGTCATTTAATGACACCAAAACGTTGCTAATTCGCATTCATTATGACGCTTCGTAATCCAACTCGAATATTTTACCTTGAAGCGTTTTCTCACACTCCAGGTATCTGATACAATTCATTTAATAAAAATTTGCTGGTCAATATACAATAACTACCGTGACGATAGACGCGCATTAGAGTATATTGAGAATGCATCTTATCAGGCAAAGTAGGAAGTAAACCGAAATCTTATAATTCAATCTGAACTCCACACTAATATAAGAATACTGTTTATAATAACGTTTTTACATTATATATTTGTTTCGGCATCTTCGCAATTCTACAGCGAAAAGGTGATGAAATTTCTTTGCCATTAATGAGCAAACACGCAGAACAATCAACAAATCAATTTTTAAGAACTAAGGAATTTCATTAGTTCCTTTCTGAAAATGAAAATATTGGCAATTTTTTTCCATTTTTTCGAAATGCAAATATATACACACACGCCTTTCTCTTCAAAATTTAGCTTTTAGCTATTGTTTTACACTAACTCAAGAATCCCTTTTCGTTTTGTTCCACAAGGACTGGGAATAGCAGTTGGAAGCGCCTTTTAATACACAACGAACTCAAAGTTATGCAATTTTGTTCGGTGCATTTTTTCGCTCATTTCTTTTTAGTAAAACTCAATTATGGGATCATAAGACAAATATATACGATATTAAATTGCGCCTTCCAAATATTAAAGCCGCTATAAGCAAAAAGAATCTCACTGGAATGATAATTATTACGATTATCCTAAAGAAATTATTTAAAAAATATATATAAACAACCAATTTTCAGTACTTCAATATTTGCTAGTTTCCGGCCGATGTCTTTCCACACAATGAAGGCCTTAATCAGGAGAGAATTCCAGACCTCAAGGTGCAACGAACTTAAAGCTCGAACAAAGGAGAAACAGTGGACAGTGGCACTCTCCGACATACCCGACTGGCCAAGAATCGAAGCCGTTGCTGAGTTTAGACTACGTACCGGACACGATTGCTTGATAAAACATCTTCACAGATTGGGAGTATACACTCAACCCACATGCCCTCTATGCAACCTACATGAGGAAATGGAGAAGACCCACCTGGTTCGATGTCCAGCTCTAAAGACAACGACGGAAAGCCAGAGATACTGGGAAGCAAGAAGACGGCTAGTGAATTGCTATTAATT
>UZAE01013551.1:0-21294 GCA_900617975.1 Rodentolepis nana | reverse complement strand
TGTGTCCATTGAAAAACCAAAAATTATCAGGTAATTGGATGGCAGTGTAAAGCAATTGGCTGAAAAGTGATAAACACGAGGCGATGTGGGGTCAGTGGTCATGGAAAACTAATTTTTTATAAAAGAATCTGAAAACCATTTATTTAATGAAAAATAGCAGCGCCAAGAACGAGGATGCATAACTCCATGTCAAGAAGGCTTAATAAAATGCTAATGGGGGGTGTGCGATAGACTTACCTCCACGTGGTGCACCCTGGGCAACCTTTACTCATACGGCAAAAAAGTCTATAAACCGGCAGTTGACTTCTGACTTCAAACTACCATGGCCCCACTGTATGTCATGTTCGACCCCTTCCACAGTACTCATCTTACATTTTCTCCGCCATTGTGTCAGTCTGTCTGTCTCTTTTATATCTGTAAATCATGATTCTGTCCCCCACCGCTCGACTTTTTGTCACTTTGATGTTCCTCCTCTCTGTGAAGCCCGAAGTCAGCTAAAGGGATAATGATAACTATCAAAACGCCTGCCATTCGAAATAAATAAATAAATAAATGCTAGTGGAGTATAATAAATCTAAATTACTTAAATATTACACAGATAGTGAAATATTTATGCTTGAAAATAGATGCTATCTCATAATCACGAACTAATCTAACCATTATTAAGAAGGTAATAGTTAATAAGCATAAATGTGCCTTCCACTCTTTTAACTAAGTCAATTGCTTTATGCTTTTTAACTGAAATATCGAAAATCCGCAAGAAATAATTATGCAAGAAATGGAGGTGATTATCAATGATGTTGCGCGTTTGATTTGATTTTGTTGGTTAAAAGACTCGGTTGAAAGTGAACGCACATTCAGAAAAATTTTGTGCGTTCACTTTCCACCACATCGCGTGATCCCCTTTGAGCAGGCGTGTCAAAACTTGCTGCCAAATGCACACGCACATGAGAGGTCCGCAACCATTAACATCCCCCCCCCCTTCCCCCCTCCATTGAAAACATGGCAATGTTAAGTTATAACCTTCCCAAGACAAGATTCCTAATAATTATCTTCCCACTCCTCATGCTAAGCAGTCTTTCCCTCCAAACTTATTGCCATTAACTAGTCACCTCAATATTAGCAAGTGGAATAGAGACATTTTGCGATATGACCCACTCTTTGTCTACTATGGAAAGACATTGATCGTATTTTAATTCCATTTCCTTCAAAATTGACAGCTTAATTTTATCTTTAGCGTGACATTGGCGTAAGGCAGACCCTTAGGGTTTTAAATTGAATCGTATTATCATTCCCAGTATTTACATATCATTCAAATATTTAACTAATTCATGAATGAGCCTCTTCTCGAGTTTTTTCCTAAATTCCATTTTCTTTGCAAGATTTAAGCATTATAGAATTTAAATGCCTCGTGCAATTCATGCTCTAAGCGAGGTTGCGACCTGTAAGATCAATCAAACGTATAAATTTCACATATGGATGAGAGGCTTCATAAATACAAAAGGTAGATTTCATTACCACTACACGGCAATTATTGTTATGTTCAAGAAAACATTTCTTTACAAAACATTTATCAGCAGCAACTAAAATGTACTCCTTGCCTTAGAATACTTTCCATAGCAGTTAACTAAGAATAATTACTTAAAAATAGTTGACTGGGGCTAACCCAAGTATCAACTTCCTTAATATCTTCGTCTCCTCATTTTCGTCAAACTTGACCTAGAAATGTACGAAGTGAGTAAAATTACCCTTATTCAGAGCATAGGCATGACGAAATGCCACTTGAGCACAATAGTAATTGGTCTGTGCTTAACCAATGGGATTGGCGTACTCGTAGGCACGTGCGCGGTGCGCGCATGTACCTAACACTGATTGGCGAGATGTTTGAATCGTACATATTTATTTTGTGGCACGTAACTAGCAATTCATTTAATCAAATCGAAAATGGCTAACGTGAAATCAAGGAAGCAGAAACAACTGGTTAAAGAGACAGATCCAAAACTTCCCGATTCAGTCATTCCAGAAAATGAAGTTTCTGAATCTGATGTCGTCTCATATAATAAGGTTCGTACTTGTGGCAAGTTTGCTTAAGTCCTCTCCCCAAAACCACTCTATTATTTCTGGTTAATTTCTGACACTTGGTCTTAAGAGATGGTAATCGGGTCATTTGAGATTTCTCTGAAATCAAAATATGATCGCAACTATGCTCGAAATGTGTTCGTTTTAGAGCATCTAATATGTGAAAGTTAGTTGTGAATTTGTTTATTCGATTTTGCAAAGTTGTTTCAGAATGGAAGATCTCTCAAAATGAATAGGTTCCGTGAATTTAACGTTATTTACCTTTTATTATTATTGTGGCTGTTAGTAATGATAATTTACTGACCAAGATAAATAAAAAATAATATTCTTTTCGTTTAATCCTAGAAATTTCTATGAATCTATGCATTTTATTATTCCA
This sequence comes from Rodentolepis nana, assembly GCA_900617975.1. Taxonomy (NCBI): domain Eukaryota; kingdom Metazoa; phylum Platyhelminthes; class Cestoda; order Cyclophyllidea; family Hymenolepididae; genus Rodentolepis; species Rodentolepis nana. Next base: position 18,836 of record UZAE01013551.1, on the reverse strand, counting down.
AATCATTTCTTATCAAACAATGGCCCATTGATGCTAATTTTATTTTGGCAAATTCAATATTATAAATTACTGCCTTCAAGTAGAAATTCAATTATAAACTTAGCTTTATTAATCCATTTCAATATTAACGCCTCGTTATTTTGCTCTACCCCACAAACTACATACTATTTGCACTAATATAAATGCACAATGCAAGTCAAAGGTCGAATAAATTTGTAGTTTGTGAACTTAACAATTGCCAAATAAAGTGGATTAATAGAATTATACTGAGGAAAATAAAATTTTCTGATAGACCAAATGAAATTATGCCTTTTTCTGCATTTTATACCTGAACTTTATAAACTTTACGATTGATTTCAGATAATACAATTTGTTCCGCCACAGTTCCTAGTAAAGTAGTGTCAATCTTCATCTAATTTCAGAAATCCTAGATTTTAAATTGTGTAACCCACGTGCTTTAGAACTTGCGTTTCATACTAGAATTTCATAAAAATAAATGGATAAATCGCTTTTTATTTATGGATTGTACATTATAATGTCAAGTGTATATTAAACACTCTAAAATTTATTCTTAGAACCAAGGTATTCTAATTTTTTGAATAAAAAACTATTTAACATCTCTTGGCTTAGATAGTTCCAGTCTATTTAACTCACCTTAAAAGCACATATTTTTAATTCTACTATCTTTCCACTTTAGACTGACGATTTAGAAGCAAATGAAGGTCAAGAACGGGGAGGGTGGGGAATGAAAATTGAGTTCCTTCTCTCTTGCATTGCTTTTGCTGTCGGTCTTGGAAATGTATGGCGTTTTCCCTACCTCTGTTTCAAGAATGGAGGAGGTAAATCTTGAGCCCCATTGTCTCACTATGCCTCTGACTGTTCTCTCACTTACACCTCTTATTTAATCCTGTTTAAGGTGCCTTCTTAGTACCCTATGTGATCATGTTAATTTGTCTGGGTCTTCCAATTTTCTTCCTGGAATTCGCCTTTGGTCAATTCGCCAGTCTTGGTCCAATCGCGATCTGGTCCATTAGTCCTTTGTTCAAAGGTTTGTTCTTATTCTTATTCTCAGAAACCCACACTAGGGTCTTTAATATTTCCAATCACATCCATTTTGTTATCGCCTTTCAGGTGTTGGCTATGCAATGACGATTGTTTCCTGGTACATATCATTGTACTACAATGTTATCATAGCAACAGCTTTCTTCTACCTATTCGCAAGTTTCAACAGTCAACTACCTTGGTCCACTTGTACTAACTGGTGGAATAACCAAAGCACCTGCCATGTTATAGGAACGAATTCGTCTATCCCAATTAATGAAACCTCATCTCCTGCTGTAGAGTACTATAAGTAAGTTTAATACTTCATTTTTCCATGCTCTTAATCACTACTACATTTTAACTCTCCTCTTCACCTTTGTCTTCAAGCCATTATGTACTTCAAAAGTCATCTGGTTTTGAAGACTTTGGAACTCCAGTTTGGCATATAACTCTCTGCCTTCTCTTCTCTTGGATTGTTGTGGTCCTCAGTTTGATCAAGGGTGTCCAGTCTTTGGGTAAAATATCCTACTTCACCGCCATCTTCCCATACATCATGCTGACTATACTTCTAGTACGTGCTGCCACACTTGAGGGCTCACTAGAAGGTGTTATATACTATTTAAAGCCAGATTTCTCAAGATTNTTTATATTGGCATTAGCAAGTGACGCACTTTGTGTTCTTTATGAAATGAAAGTTTATTGGCCTTTATACTTAAAGGGACGCAGTTCTGGTTGCAACAATTAATTGTCTCACTTCTGTGTTTGCCGGTTTCGTGGTTTTCTCAACTCTTGGCTTCATGGCTCATATAAAAAATGTCACTGTGGATCAAGTCGTTGAATCAGGTAAAGTGAATTCTTTACAAGAATCTACTCAAATGTTTCGTGACACTTGTTTCTATTTACTGTCTATTAGGACCTGGTCTTGTCTTCATGGTCTATCCAGAAGCTTTGAATCAAATGCCCGTTCCTGTTCTCTGGTCCATTCTATTCTTCATCATGTTAGTATCCCTGGGTTTGGGCAGTGAACTGCCCTATGTGGAAACTGTACTCTCCAGTTTCCAGGATGAATTCCGTCGATACAATTTCCTCAAGACCTGGAAATCTCAATTCGTTTTCCGGTAAGTTGTAATGAAATCCATCCTACTTTATATATCTACTGGGTTAATAATGGTTTTGCATTGCCTCGCATTACAGAGTTGTGCTATGCTCTATCAACTTCCTTATCACAATTCCCATGGTTTGCAACGGTGGTGCATATCTCGTAAACTTGTTGGATAATGTGATGTCTGGATATCCTGTTCTCATTATTGCCTTGATGGAGCTTCTGGTCATCTCTTATGTCTATGGTAGGCAGTTCGATCTAGTTAACTAAATCTGATCTTAGGATGATCTATCCTAATTCATTTACCACTTCTTTTCTAGGCATCAAACAGTTCATGCGAGATGTAAAACTTATGATCGACTCAAAGCCAAACTGGTATTGGAGAATATGCTGGATGGTTGTTTCTCCATGTGCGGTTCTGGGTTTAATTATCTTCATGATTGTCGGAGGCAAACCATACAGTATGGACGGTTACATCTACCCCTATGGAATTCAAGTCATGGCCCAGATCATCGCTATCGTTCCAATTCTTCTGATTGTTGGATGGTTCCTCTACAAGTATTGCCACGATGGTGGATGGATAGTAAGTTAATTCATCATTTGTCAGATTGATGAATCATCAGCAAAAATTCATTGTTAAATAAACGAATTAGGATTGGACAAACTCTATGAGCTATTATTCTCCAATTGGATTCCGAAATTTTGTGAAGAACCCTCTAAAATCGGTATCACTTGTTGAGAAATCTAGATTTATTTGGAAGTTTTTCAGCAATACTTACAAATGGCTTTATTCAAACTCAACAAGATTTGTATTAATCGAGCATTTACGTACGCATTCTTTATAAACCCTGCTCAGAGTGGGTCAAGAGAAGTTTTTGAGCAATGCTGAAGTATTTAATTTATTAATAGGGCTGAATCAGGACTTCTTTGACGAACAGTGGTAAAATTATCCGAATTTCCAACGGATTGGAATATCGGACAGCCGTCCAATAATGACTCTTCACTTTACTCTTCTTAAAATTTCTACTTTAAGTCCCACGACTGATCCATATCACACTTGTCGAGGTTGTCATAAATTTCAAAATCTCGAAACCAGGAGATTATATCTGCAATGGCACTCTTTTGATTTCCTGGGGTTTTCCGAAAATCCACAAATGGCGGTTTAACGGAGAATCCCATTTCATAAAACTATTTTTGGAACCGAATAAGCGCCCATGTGGTGAGACAAGCTTCGGTTTCAACTAGAGTAAAGCCGTATGACTACATTTTGACTTTTAATGCCAAATAAGCATCCACTTCCGTGGACGGACTTTCGGAAAATCCCGGTAATATTCGCATTTGCCCAAAACATGCACTTTCAAACACACAGGTGCCGAGTCTAACATAGTGCGTGCAATGCGATGCTCAGCAGAATTATTGATTTTTTGTAATTTCCCTGCAGCTTTTGCGCGAATTCTCCAAACCAGTCAGTGATTGGGGACCGGCCGAGGACATTCATCGTACAGAATTCCTCACGAATATTTGCGAACGAACACTAGGTTATGTTCCTCCAGATGTTCAGGGTAAAAGTGATGGAGAAGACGAGGGTTTAAGAGATGAAGAAAGAGGTAATGGAGTTCCCACTCAGGGTCAAGGTGTTTGGAATACTGGTGTTGCAGGAAGTAGTGCAAATATTCGGGCAGCTGCATCTACCCAAGCCCTACACTCTTTACTCAACGAAGGCGAATTCTACCAAAGTAAACTCAGTATTGCTGAGAAGATGGCGGAGTTGCATGCCAAAGAATTGATAAAACAAGGAGTACCAGTTGAAATGTTTGGATCAAGTGATAGGGTAGGTTCTTTGTTAGCACATTTATATAAACCCAATGTACTTTGAAAAATTCCCATCTTGTTTATTCTATTTCACGATTTCTCCACCTTCCATAGCAAAAAGGTGTCTTCAATCCTAACACAAAACTTTTATTCTATTGTTAGTTCAAATTTACAAGCAATTCTGTGGAAGATCTCAGAGAAAAGAGTAATCAAGAATCTGAGGAAGAGGAGGATGATGAATGGGAAAATGATGTGGGTGAAGAAGGAAAAGGAAGAAAAGGAAAATTTTCCGGTGCTTCCCGATTATTTAAATGAAATAAAGGCAATGACAATTTCAGTTCCCAGGACCAATAGCTGCGTCATCTTCCACCTCTCATCTATCTCCCAAGGATTCTTATTTTGTGTATTTGAAAACATATCTTGCCTCATTCCATACTCAATCTTCCTCTCTCCTGATCACACATCGATCTTCCAATCTCCCAGACTTTCCCCGTTGTGTTTTAGCACAAAAGAGATCCCGTCCTATTGCTCAATGTGGCGAAACAACATATCATCTTCTTATTACTATCATTTTATAATTGATTTTGTCAATACTATTCCAGTGTATACCTACCAATATATGTCGTATGTAGTCACGAGTTTTGCTATTGTATGGTACAGAGCGGAAAAATTGCCAGGTTTAATACACTAATCTACACTAATCGATTGATCTACCTTGTGTTGGGAGCATAGTAATTATAGCAAATTACAACTTGCTATTAGTATACGTAGGACAGAGGTATGTTGAGAGTAAAATTTGTTCAAAAAACTAATTAATTAAAATTGGCTTTGAATTGGCTCTCGTGAGCTCTCTTACGTTTGAAATGCAACCCACTTTATGGCCAACTAATTTCTCCCCATCGAATGTTGCGATGACTCTAGAATGGACTCACAGCTTAATCTTCTAAACTATGCCAATTTGGGTCAAAATTTCGTATATTTGTGAAAGAATCAAGTCCATTTACACTGATGTTTCCGTAGTCAAGGTGATCACCTTATAACCAATTCCACCTCATCGTCATCTGAAGAGTCTTCATTCTGTTCGCCCTCACCAATATCCATCATTTCAACATCAGAGGTATTCTGAGGAAGAGGCAAAGTGGTCTCGTTCTTCTTCAGCATAGATTTCAACTCATGGCGATTGCTCCCATCTCCAGTAGTCTTGATAATCTCGTCCAGTGACTTCACCAACTCTCGAATAATGACAAAGAGAAGACCACGAATACGACGAGCCCAACCGTTGGATGACTGGCCACCAGATTCCGCCTCTCCGTCCTCTTTCAGCCTGAGCTTCACGCTCGGGTCACCACTTCCAGAGCCACCACTGAGGCGTCCACTATTCCAAAACGTTCCGTCTATACAACTCTTGGCTCCAAGAGTGGATTGATGCTTACGACTGCCTTGGAGTCCACCATCGGGACAGAGTAGGTGTTCCAGCTCTTCAGCCAGCTGCTTCACGGATTTGCGTTGAACACCAAGACCACAGAGAATAACCTAGAAATATGTGCGTAAAATAACTTGGCTTCACCTGCGAATCCTCTAAGGTGTGCAGGAATTCAGGATGAAATTCACAACTGTAGTTCGGACTCACTCAAACTCACTTTATTGCCAACAGAGAAACTATTCAAAAATAAATTGCCCCTTCACTGAAGGTAGCTTCCATAAAACATAATGGACGAGTTCTGTGAGGAGGAATTTCCGTTTGTCGAAGCATATTGCAATCCCCCTGAGCAACCTAACCGTGTAATTTTACACAACATTAGTGACACGCTTCGTGTATGTCACGACATCATTGACATTCACTTTACTCTTCTCAATTAGACCCACAATTAAGTGAATACTGCATTTCCACTTTGAATCTTTTTTCATTTTTATATTTAACCTTCATCCATGGTCACTGTATACAATCCAGTGGTACGGAACACTGCTTAAATAAGATCATCCATTGCAATCTATCTCAATTCTTTGAATTTTAAACTTATGCCCCAAAAACTCCATTAAAATGTGAACTCACTTGCTGGGTCTTGTTTAATTTGGCCTGTGGAAAACGACGAAGGAAGTAGAGATTAGCAAGGTGTGGCAATTGATTAGCAATCATTGGGAAGTCAAGAAGAGATCTGAGATACCGATGCAAACGTTCCAAATCAATTTCTGATTAGTACTGGTGGATCTCTGAAATGACGAGTTCTACCAAAAGAAAATGCCACAAACATTACCTACTTAAAATATCTCCAGTAGCAAATTTTTAAGTGACTCATCATCACCAACCAGTGAATTAGCTGCTTCCAATGTGTAGAATGGTCCAGGAAGAGGTTTGATGACTATTTTAAAGAAATCTAGAAGGCAGAAGAATAAGTATTAATTCAAGACCTCTCAAGCAGTCTAATTTTGTTAATGGATTAAAGAATGAATTTAAATTTTGGAATTTAGTAAAACCGCCATACAGAATATTCCAAGGCTTAGGATGTGTTGGAAATTAGGTAATTTGATAAGTAGGGAATGCCTGGAATGCTGATTTATGTTCAGACTTGTTAAGAACCAGTAAGTTGATCCTAGAAAATTTCACGCGATTGGTCTCTCTCGCAAGTTTTAGCAAGAACACTCGCTATAGTGCAAGCGTGGCAATGCATCACCTTGTGGAAATCAATATTTGAATCATGGCTCAAGTACATTAGTGTGAAAAATCAATATTAAAGTGGTAAAATCGGTTTCTTGTACTTTGATTTTCTTTGACCAATGAAACATCCATTAGCTTTTTCTAAATGATTTGAGAAGCATACGAAATAAAATGCTTGAAAATCATTCTCCTAAATCGGTAACGTAGCATATTTAATGGTAACAAAAATCATAATTTATTTATACAATCGTGGAATCACCAGTATATCACCTTATGTTCCAATGGCAAAGGAAATTCCCGTCTTCAGGTTATAACTAAATTACGGTTGTCACCTACTTAGGGAATGGGGGGGGGGTAAGACAGATAAGCCGTTACCTCTAAGTCACTTTCTAAACATTTTACAAGGCTATTTATAGGAGAAAATAAGTATTATTTGTCTCAGCGATGAAGACAACTTGACAAGACTTATTATCCAGGTGCTCAAGTCATCATTAACCCGCGCGTTAATTTAATAAAAGCAATCCCGTTCGTAGTGCTCATCACCGCAGCTTTCAGCTTCAAGATTTGCCTAAACATACGCGTTGCAGCTAATAGATTTATAAACTTACTTAGCATATACTCACAAATTGCAACATAATAACTCTATCTACATTTCCATTCCACGTTCATCCCTCCATCTACCGAAATCCCTCTGTGAATCCTTTTAAAACCTAGTATGTCACTCAACTTCTCACTTTACTTTTGGTTAGTGAAGAAGGTAGGAAAAAAGGCGGGGGAGATCGAACACCACCACTAAGACCTACTTTCCCAAAAAAATGAAGGCGAGGAGCACCTTTCAAATTAAGTGTTTGCGACCAATGTTGCATCGTATTATTTTAATATTAGAGAATGAGTAATATTATACCAAGATCCCACACTTTGCCCCAAGCGCTCTTCTAAGCTCTACTGAGCTAAAACAAGATTAAAACGCGCTACTCACTTTTAAAATGCTCTTTGGCTTCTTTAAAAGGTTGCTTTTCATGGTAACTGATTTGTGATTTAACCAGAGTGCTTATTTGCACAATAGTACAATCCAATGACATTGACAATTTAATAATAACCCACTGAAATGGATTAAATCGCACGTTTCATTCGAAGCTGGCTGCTCTAGGGATCCAAAGTTTGTTAGCCTAATTGCAGGTGTTGTTCCAGGTGATTCAGACCAACACAGGTATAACTTATTTGTTTCATTTCAGTTATATATATTTGCAGAAGACACAGTGTGAGGGAAAAGAATAAATTTCATGACAAACTTCTAGAAATAGATTGATGCGGGCAACGCAATTACATTCAACGTCAGAATTGGTCATTCGACAAAGAGTATCAACGTTCATTTTAATAAAAGGGTTTAATGACCGTTAATGTTGTCGCATCTAAGCGACATCTTTAATGCCCTGTTGTAATATTTATTAATATGAAATGGCAGGCGTTTTGATAGTTATCATTAGCTTTGGAGCTTACTTCGGAGCTTCACAGAGAGGAGAAGGAACATCAAAGTGACAAATAGTCGAGAGGTGGAACAGAAGAGTGATTCACAGATGTAAAAGAGAGACTGACAGACACAAAGGCATTAAAAAGGTGAGGTGAGTACTGTGGAAGTGGTAGAAAATGACAAAGAGTCAGGTCATAGTAGTTTGAAGTCAGAAGTCAACTTTCGATCAGTAGACTTTTTTGCCGTATGAGTAAAGGTTGCCAAGGGTGCACCACGTGGAGGTAAGTCTATCGCGCACCCCCCTCCCCCTGTTGCAATATCGTTAAAGCGAATTGGAAAAGGTGTGATAAACTGCTTATTGCCTGTTTCCTCAATGTAATTTGCGCCTTCAGAATTGAATTTTATATAAAATAATAGAAAAATGGATTAAATAATTTAGGTCATCAGCGTGTTAAATTCAATGAGCAAACGAATAACTGAAAATGGATTCAGTGGAAAAGTGGACTACGGGTGAATCGCGAATTGTTTAAATCTACGATAAACTAAAAAAAGCGAAGTAAAAAACTCACATACTTTCAAACCTGCTTAAGTTGAGAACTGACTAAAAATCGAAAATAAAAATGTCAAGAAGAATTAAAAAATTATCAGAGTTCTAGGCATACATGCTTAACTGGACGGTTTCTTAAAAGATGCTGATTTGCTTTGTAGGTTTTTTGATCCATTACCCTGTTGAATTAAATGAAATATTGGTTTATTTATGTCACATGGAAAGTTTTGTGATAGTTATCACTAGCCCTTTAGTTCACTTCGGACCTCACAGAGGGGAGAAGGAACATCAAAGACATAAAAAGCCAGGACGGGGGAACTAGGATGAATTTACAGATTTAAAGAGACAGGCAGACACAACGGTGGAGAAAAAGGTAAGGTGAGGTGAGTACTGTGAAACTAGTGGAATATGGCATACAATGGAGTCATGGCCGTTTGAAGTGAGAAGTCAACTGCCTGTTTATAGGCTTTTTTGTCGGTTGAGTTCACTTTATCCAGGGTGTACCACGTGGATTTAGTCTATCGCACACCCCTTAAATGAAATTTTATCAATGAAATATGTACTTACTACTAACTGATTATCAATAGAACTTTCAGATTAATCTTAAAATTACAGGCGTATTTTAAATGGTGGGTTTGGCATTGCTAATCAATATTTTAATGAACCAGAAAATTGCCTGTGGGAAGCATGCGCCCACATTTTGATTATTTATATTGTGAAATATTAAAATGTCTTTTTACATGCATGAATATCCACAAAGAAAAATAATTTCCATATAAGAAATTAATTAATACCAGTGAAATTCTGGTTCTACAGGTAAGATTGCATGAGCAAATTATTATAGCTTAACTATGTGCAAAAGCGTATCATCTCTACGGTCAATGAAAATAGATTAACTGTAAGCCAAATTACTTATTTTATTTCCATGTTTAATTAATGTAGAAAAAACCTTCCTTTACAATTAATTTAAAAATTTCAAAGATTGTACTGCTTAGAAAATGAAGGAGTCGAAATCAAGAATTTTTAAATGAATTTTTAATGCTGGGCAACATAGGCATCCGCCTTTTCAGCCGATAGTTTAAATACCCTTGAAATATCAAAAGAAGGTTAAAGTCTACCTAATTAGCAAATATGTGGTTTTTCACCTCTCCACTTGACTTAAAATGGGACAAGAGAGTCTTTTTAAAGCTTAAACTACTCCTTCTCTGACAAGCGAAATAAGTTGCAATCGCTCTCGAATATTTCTGAGTACTAATTATACATTTCAATTGTATTTTGAATTGTTAAGGAAATTTTAAAAAACTGATGTGTTGTCTATGTTGGATGTGGCGGAAAAAACGATTAATCAGCTGGCAAAGTGGCCTTTGAATGGCTGTTGATTTGTCACAATCTGACATGGAGGGTGTGTGTGTGTGGAGCTGATATGTCATTGGCAAGCGGTTAATATTGCACACTCAGTAACTGGCAAGACAAAATGTCACTTTCATTTAGGAGAACTACTCTTGCTATGTCCCTTTACGAATGACTCACCTGCTGATCAAGCCCAAGTATCTGATTTTGATATGAGTACTTTTGCCCATCCTATACACACTCATCTAGGGAGAACTTAGTCAGCTCCTCAAAACTAATTCCACTTAGCCTATCAATCACAGTCCGATTTGTGTCCTTTCAGTGCAAACATCTCCACCCTTTTCTCACTCTTTACTACTCTTCCAACCTTTGGTTTTTTTGTCACTTGTTAAAGCCAATCGGCTTCTGTCAAACTTAGGAAGGTCATTAACTACATTTTGATGATTCTACTCTACCCTTGCTAGGTTAAATAAGTTGCTTTACCATTCGATTAGAACAACTGTGAGATCATTACATCTGGCGAGAATCTCATCTTCCATTTCCAAATTTCGCGTGAGTGTGTGTGTGTGTGTGTGTGTGTGTGTGTGCGGGTCTCTCAAACAGAAGGGATGTACTTGCGAACGATAAAAGCCTTTACTCGTTAGACGTAAAAATGGCTTCAGTATTGCATATTTAAACCAAAACTGCGTCAGTTTGGTCGAAATTTCCGACAACAGTTTATAAATTCAAAAATATTAGGTAGGGGAGCTGAAAAGCAGATATTTCATTCGACTTGGGGTAACAATTATTCAAGACTTGGAAATAATCTAGCTCTGTTACTTTTGAAACATCCATAGCTTGAAGTCCTTTCAAAGGCTGCAAGTTTTCCTCTGTCGAAGCATGCTCATTATCAGGTATAAAATTCCAATTTCTAAGTCATTACCTAGGCAACAGTCTTATCTTAAACGAAACTGAGCAACTTGTGAGTATTGATACTTATTTATATCAAATGGCAGGCGTTTTGATGGTTATCAATAACCCTTTAGTTGACTTCAGGCTTCACGGAGGGGAAGGATCATCAAAGTGAAAAAAGAAGAGTGTTTCAAAGACGAAGGTAAAAAAGGTAGAAAAAAGGTGAGGTGAGTACTGTGGAAGTATTCGAATATGACATACAGTTGGGTGATTGTAGTTTGAAGTCAGAAGTCAATTGCCTGTTTATAGGCTTTTTTGCCGTATGGGTATACGTTGCCCAGGGTGGACCACGTGGAGGTAAGTCTATCGCACACCCTCATTTGGAGATGTTAAGATCTAATAGGTCCATTTTTTAATTTAGAAGGTCAATGAAAGTCAATAAATTAAAAATAACTGAACTTGAATAGTAAATTCCCATCGATTTCTATTAGAGACACGTAGGCCTGTCTCTTGACTTTACTGAGAGAAGCATGGTAAAATGAACTTTCAAAATGTTAAAAATATGAATACTTGCTTTTACCAAAAAGTATTAAAGTAGTTTTCAATAGGGATCTTTCGGATGAATTCAAATTATTACTATCAAAGGCAACGCTTAACATTTACCAATAGTGGTCATGAAGTACTTTCTGAATTTGTGGACTAACAAAATACAGCAATGCCTAATGATGCAGGCAATTGATTTGAAGCACATTTTCGTTACTTGACTCTTTCATCTTGAGTTCATTTCACGATATTCCTAATTTTAACCAAGCCATATTGATTCGTTTAAGTAGTCTAACAGTCATGCACGCGTAGATACAGAGTTGCCTCGTACATTGAATCAAAACATTTGTTTTCAGAATGAGCACAAATCATGACCAATTCCAGCTTTGAGATTGAGGAAATGGAATAGACCCTCTACAATTTGAATGTAAATTGATAACTACAGACGAATGAAAGGGAGAGTGTTTATCGATTGGGCGAAGCAAACCTAGCCCAAACTTATCGTGCATCAAAGAGAGTGTTACATGTCCGATAACTGACAGCTCGAATATAATGTCAAGCGCGTAATTTCGAAAAAAATCAATTTCGACTGAAAGAATTGGTTTAAACAATTCACTCGAAAGTATTCAATACTACGCTTCAAACAGCTGACTATTCAAGTGCTATTGATCGTTTTCGCCGTATTTTATTCAGTGGAAATTGAAGAGATCGCAATACAAATAAGCTATCCCAATGCCGAAATTCAGGAATATGAAATTAAACCCAAAATTAGAAAAAAAAGTAGAAAACGGAACGTGTGACGTAGAAGGCGAGTATTCGGGTTGTCACTACGTCCAATTTTGGCTACGCTGACTCTGTAGTGAATATTGATTTTTTGATTTGTGATGAGTTCTCTGCACTTTCAAATGCACTTGCGCCCTAACGCCATCAGAAAGTTCGGTTGTGCCAGAGTTTTCTTGGTTCAGCCATTTTAGCATTGCGCTCACCGCAAACTTCAAACCCACCAATATTTCCATTACTAAATCTTGTTAACCTTAAATGTTTGAGATTTTTCGAATAAATTTAAGAGACATTTAAAACAGACAGTGCTTCCCAACATGTTGCTTATCGTCTCAAGCGTCTTCGCAGTATCAATACAGTGGGACACCAGACATAACTTCAGAAACAAAGAAGCCAGATTTTTGCTTTTCTCTTTCTCTATTAAATCTAATTTTAACAGTCCCAAAACAAGCACTTAAGCATGAGTTTTATCTCGAGAAGTGAAGATTCATTTTCACCAACCAATTAGATTAAAGCATAAATAATATAAAAGGAAATTTATAGAGTCAGTAATTTTGCGCAAAAATATAGGCATTTTAGTCTTCAATTTTTCTTACAACTAGAAACCGTAGTAGGTTGCGTATTCTTTCATATTTCATTGCATAAAGTGTCTATACCCCAATTTTGTTATAATTGAAATCACGTTAGGCAGCGTAGGAGTTGGCGTGTCTTGCATGGAGTCCAAAGGCCACTCCTCTGGTCACGCAGACTTAATCTTCACAAATTGTCATGGTTTACGGACGTGTTCCCCCCCCCCCCCCCCCACCCCTCGAGGGTAAAATGACATGACGTCTCCTCTCCACAATTTTAAAGAATTGGACTTAGATTGGATTCAGTTACCTGGATGATATTACTGACTGCTGTAGCAGTTAAGCCCTGGTTAAGGAAGGTAGCCATTTGCAGTCTATATGTATTCCATTAGTTGGATTCGGCCCCTTGCCACAACATCTCATAAGGAAGGGGAAAATATTTATACGATTATTTATTTATATCAAATGGGAGGATTTATGTGAGCCATCATTGGACCCTTAGTTCAGTTCGGACTTCACAGAAGGAGGAATGAACATCAAATTCACTAAAAGTCGAGAGAAGGATCAGAAGAGCGAGTCACAGATGTAAAAAAGACAGACAGACACAAATGCGGAGAAAAGGTAAGACGAGTACTGTGGAAGGGGTCGAATATGACATACAGAGGGGTCATTGTAGTTTGAAGTCAGAAGTCAACTGCCGAATAATAGACTTTTTTGCCGTATGAGTATACGTTGCCCGGAGTGCACCACGTGGAGGTGAGTCCCTTGCGCATTCAAAGGAGAACGACGACTATGTTCAGCCTATGAACTCCCCCCCCCCCCACATTTCCAGATCTTATCCGATTGTCTATTATGTGTGACACTTATCGAGGAAAATTAAACATCAACTTGCTCGTGTTTTGAGGGCAGGAACGATGCTTTCATCGGATCTAATAGTCAAACTTCTAAACAAATGGGTCATTTCCTTTTCTTCAGAATTTCTTTGAAACTCTAAAGTATTTGTATTTACCAAAAATCCTATCTATGTGACACTGCTACATAATTAACCTAAACATCTTGTAAAAGATGAGTATATAGCGAAATATCTACAATAATGTGGGGTGTGCAATAGACTTACCTCCACGTGGTGCACCCTGGGCAACGTATACTCATACGGCAAAAAAGTCAATTAACCGACAGTTGACTTCTGACTTCAAATTACCATCACCCCACAGCATGTCATATTCGACCCCTTTCACAGTACTCACCTCACCTATTCTCCCTACCTTTGTGTCTATCTCTTTTACATCTTTGAAGCACTCTTCTGTTCTGAGAGCATTTTTATCATTTCATTTTGTCTCTTCAAGTTATTGTAGCTGAACACAAGGGCTCAAAAGAGATTGGATTTTTAATATGCAATTTCCATTGAGCCGCAATTAAATGGATGTAAATTTTACAATTCCGTAAGTAGAAGAGAGATGACCACAATGAAAACACTGAATTTAATTTGACTTGTAGATTTGTGGCCGTCAAGATTTTGCCATGAGCACTCAACTCCATTCTTTAGTATGTGACGATAATGAAGCCTGTGATCTATTCTTTCCAATGAAGGAATTTAAAACAAATGATTTACATTTTACTTATTATCTAATTTATTTTTTAGCTGAATTCTCCCAGTTTAAGTAAAAATTAAATTTGCTTCAGAAAAACTTATACAGAAATGCTTTTTATTCTCATAAACGCTCACATATCTATGGTTGATGTTAGCGCAAAATAAGATGATACTGTAATCTTATTCAGGGGTGTGCGATAGACTCACCTCCACGTGGTACACCCTGGGCAACGTATACTCATACGGCAAGCAAGTCTATTAACCGGTAGTTGACTTCTGACTTCAAACTACCCTCACCCCACTGTTTGTCATATTGGACATCTTACACAGTACTCACCTCACCTTTTTCCTACTATTTCTAACTTCGTCTTTGAAACTCTTCTGTTCCTCCCCCCCCTCTCGCCTTTTTTTCACTTTGATGTTCCTTCCCCTCTGTGAAGCCTGAAGTCAACTAAAGGGTTAATGATAACCATCAAGACGCCTGCCATTTGATATAAATAAATAAATAATAATCTTATTCAGAATGTGAGTCATTAATAATGTGATATGTTGTAGGAATGGCTAGATTTATCACCCTCGTACGTGTAGAAAGTTTGAATTGGATACAAAAGGACCTTAGATAAAGAATCACCAGATGGAGGTGTGGTAACATAGACTTCGCGTTAATGCNATAGCGAAATATCTACAATAATGTGGGGTGTGCAATAGACTTACCTCCACGTGGTGCACCCTGGGCAACGTATACTCATACGGCAAAAAAGTCAATTAACCGGCAGTTGACTTCTGACTTCAAAATGCCATGGCACGACTGCTTGTCATATTCGACCGCTTCCACAGTAATCATCTTACCTTTTTCTCTACCTTTGTGTCTGTCTGCCTCTTTTACATCTGTGAATCGCTCTTCTGTTCCCCACCCCTCGACTTTCTGCTACTTTGATGAACCTTCCCTCTGTGAAGTCCGAAGTCAATTAAAGGGCTAATGATAGCTATCAAAACGCCTGCCATTTGAAATAAATAAATATCTACAATAATGTGAAAGACAAAGGAAAGGAACCAAAAATATTAAACAGAATCTCACATTGCCAACCACATTGGCAATTACTCTTCGAATCAGCAGAGAGTTAGTTGAGTATATCTCATTATTTTAGAAAATAGTGAAAGGTATTCTATGTTAGGGTATAGAAAGTCAACCCATCAGGGGGCGCGACAGCTTGCTTGACCTACTTCAAAGTTCTTCACTGGCAGTGGGCTTTCTTACCGACACTAGTTGCATGCTTAAAGGTAGGACCTCGCACAGGATGTCTGAACTCACGTACCATCTCTCACACTGAGTATTACCTAAACTGTCATAATAGGCACAATAGAGAAAATATATTTCAAGAATCTACAACTCACTTTCTTATCATCTGATGTTTCTAAATGGTAGTTCATGTTCTTTGGCACGTAATTTGTCGGCGATTGAGGATTTTGGCGCTTGTTGGGTACTAGACTTGAGGAATATTTTTCAAGAAGGCGACAGTTGGTAAAATATGACTATTTAAAATAGCCAAATTTTTATACTTTTCAGGGTTCTAAGACTAGCAATACAACGGGATTTGAAAAAAAGAGAGGGAGAGTAATATAGTAAAAAACGAACGATCTTGCCGTTTTCAGCTACTTAATACCCAGTCACATGGGGTGTGCGATAGACTTACCTCCACGTGGTGCACCTTGGGCAACGTATTCTCATACGGCAAAAAAAGTTTATTCACCGGCAGTTGACCTCTGACCCCACTGTATGTCATATTCGACCACTTCCACAGTACTTCATCACAAATTTTCTAAATTTTCAACCTTCGGCTTGGAAACACTCTTCTGTTCCCCTCCTCTCGACTATTTTCAATTTGATGTTCCTTCCCTTCTGTGAAGCCCGAAGTCAACTAAAGGGCTAATGATAACCATCAAAACGCCTGCCATTTGATATAAATAAATACCCAGTCACATGAATGTGGTGCTCTGATTTGGGTTCAAATCGATCTACACCAATGAATCGCCTTCCATCCACCCTCCTTCACATGACTAATAACTATTCAACTCCCATAATGGCACTTCTATTCCCTTCTAAGGCATACAAATAACTTTTTGTGTTTTAACTTCATGTGATTTTCCATGATCTGTCACCTCTCTTGCGTTTGGACTTGAGTCTACCTCAGGTTGTCTGCTTGATGTGATAGCTGACAATGCGATTGTGATAAAATTTCTTTTTAGAGAGACTGACATGAGTGTGCTAGACTGCACTTTGCCTATAACTGTGTCTCGTCTATTGGTCTTACTAGTTGTAGTTGGTACAATAGGTATGAACTTGTTCTACTACTGTTCTGCTTGGAACATCGTGGGTCCACATTTGTCCATGTTTTACATTCACTTTTAGCAAGTCATGTGAGTCGTTTTAATAGAACCATGAAGGTAAGAGCAATTAGGAGATTTTAAGCCAGGTTCTGTCATGGGACTTCATTAAAAATTTTAATTAGACAGCTTTTTTGCCTATATTCTATATACCTTTTCTTATCACTTTTCCTTTGGAGTTTAAATTGCAAACTCTGAGGTTCCGTTACGGAGAGAATACAGAACCAATGAAATTTTATTAGCAACATAAGCTATTATTCCGGAAATTACCATAATAGATAACCTGTCAAAGATGGCCTTTACGGCATTTTTATATCCATTGTCACTCGCGGGCATGCCTTGACAATACGCTGGAGTAAAGAGTAGGGCGCTTTTGCAATACTTAATCGAGGTGTTGAGGTTGGAAAATTGTACACCTGATCTTAAACGAGTATCTTCAATGAACTTTTAATATGCTTTATACTGTTCAAGTGAGTCAGGAATTCAAATTCACTGATTCGTTGTTAAAAATGACGTGTTCTAAAATATGAGGTTAAAATATTGAGAGTTTTTAATTTTGTGATTCCAATTTTATTTCAATATGAAGTGAATATAGACACCTCACGATTATTAAATTGACAGTTTAAAGTATTGAAATTGAGCTAAAAAAATACAGTATTCGTGACATTGTTCGCTATTTACCTGTTTGATTATATTAAGCATCATTAATCCTATTTCAAACCTGCTTATTGTTTTATGCTTGAAAATAATTAATTTCACCGTTTTTAAATAATAATTTTGTTTGAATTCACTCTGAAAAGTAAGTCAAAGTAACTGAAACAACTCTTTTTTCATTTCAATACTTATTTATTGATGGAATTTAAAATAAAAATTACGCATATTTGTTCAAAACGCAGAGAAAATATCGATCGTATTGGGTTTTATTAATTGCAAAAAAAATCGATTAATAAGTACGCCATAAGCTCGTTTGGCGAAGTATTTACTCACAATAAAACGACCTTCGACACAAATGTGGCTTCGATGTGCTTTGGTTAGTTGTAAAGTGGGTTAATTTCGTAATTTTTGTTAAGAAATTAAAGGAATGAAAGGAAATCAGACCATCCAATGGAGACTGATAGGATAATGGAGTTATTTCATTCGTTCTGTAATATCACAGGACAATCTTTGCCCTTTACTACGAATTCCTTTGCTGGCGCGTTGACAGTTTTGCTAACTATCCTCTGCAAGAGGTAATGCATAATTCTGCAATGGGAAATGTTTACTTCTCTGGTTTTAGTAAAAAAGAAAATAAATTTGTCAAAAAGAAACAACTCCTACAATTTGCTTGCCTGAGGTTGATCTTGCAAGTTGCGATATCGAATTATGTTAACGCTGTCTATTTCTTAAAAACGAGATTTTCCAACTCGCCCTCCTATGTCGTCTCCTAACGAAAGTATGGGGTGTGCGATAGACTTCCCAGCACTTGGTGCACCCTGGGCAACGTATACACATACGGCAAAAAAGTCTATTAACTGGCAGTTGACTTCTCACTTCAAACTACCATCACCCCACTGTATGCCATATTCGACCCCTTTCCCAGTACTCATCTTACCTTTTTTCTGCCTCTTTGTCTGTCTCTGTTGCATCTGCGAATCATTATTCTGTCCACCCCCCCCCTCTCGACTTTTGTCACTTTGTTGTTCCCCCTCCTCTCTGTGAAGCCCGAAGTCAGCTAAATGGCTGATGATAACTATCAAAACGCCTGCCATTTGAAATAAATAAATAACGAAAGTATTATTGCTGCAAGATCTAATTATAGAATATTGAAATGGAAATAAAATTATTTGTTGCCCGAGCGTAGATAATACCAAAGGACTTGGCCAAGGTAATTCAATCAGAAGAGAATAGTATGGTGGTGGGAGTGAGGAATGTAACAACTTAAATGTTAACTAAAAGGAATGTTAAAAGATTACTGCACGTGGAGTGCACATTAGAGTTCCCTCCGCTTATTGCACCCTGAGCAGCGTATACTCATATGGCAACAAAGTCTATTAACAGACAGTTAACTTTTAACTTCAAACTACCATGACCCTACTGTATGTCATGTTCCACCACTTCC
>UZAE01013550.1:6696-21299 GCA_900617975.1 Rodentolepis nana | reverse complement strand
TTGTTTAACCTAATCCCCCATCCTGATCATGATTAAGCTCTCTACTTGTACACTTTATTCGCAATATGACAACCAGGGGGGTCGTGGTAATTTGAAGTCAGAAGTCAACTGCCGGTTAATAGACTTTTTTGCCGTATGAGTATACGTTGCCCAGGATGCACCACGTGGAGGTAAGTCTATCGCACACCCCTGCCAGAAAATAGTTGGGTTGTAACTTTTGACTTTGCGTAAGCACGATTATGGGTAATCCTCGACACAGTACATCAATCAACTTTAACTCTCTCTTTCCCCAAACTTTTAGACTCTAACAGGACTTGGAAAAAGCGGATGTTTTCTATTTTTTGGCTTTCTGCCTTTCCATTGTTTACCATTGTTAACTAGCGTTATTGGCCATTCCCAGAAGTGGTTGCGTGCTAACCAAACCCCGCTAACCATCAGGCAGTCGGTGTACGAGTGTATTCAATAAACTTGACGTCAACACATAAGGACAGTTTTACGACCATCTTAAAACCGTTATTGTTTTGTAACATTTTCAAATGTGTCTTTAATGCTCAAGATAATAGCAGTCTTGAAAATATTGACGAACGATCTGTAAATAGTTAAATCGGCGCTGAAAAGACCTGAAATTTTTTAGCTGATTTTTCGTCTTTTAAAACTCGTATCGTTAGAAAAATGACTGCAACTATCCAGAACTTATTACAAGTATTGTACCAAACAAAATTGCTTATCGAAATTCACGAAATTCTGACAACTGCGTTTTGTTACATCTATCGAATGGCCGAATAAATAAGTTGTCTTTTATAAATATCTGAATTCAGTACTTTCGGCAAGATTCGAGGATTTAATATCCGCACATGACGTCAAGTTTTGAAGAACAAAAGTTTGGGTAAACAAAGTTTGCATCAAGCCTATCATGCGAAGGCTGTCGTCTAATTGGCTCCTCCATTGAGTGACGTCAGTTCACTAACTTTACAATCACCAATCCCACACGTGGTAAAAATGTAGTGCTTCCAGAGGCTAGCCAATGAGACGCATGCACTTACCAAAGCATCACAAGTGGCAATGCATGGTCCTTTGACGTTGGGGCGTTAGTAAATGCCTCCTTTTGTTGCCACGGTGATTTTTATCAAATTAATACGTTTCAATGGCAGAAAATGATTCCTTTCCTTGCAACGCTGTTTGGAATCCCCCTCAAATTGATATTTCTCAGGTGAAAACCCCTAAAAGGGATCCACAAAGCCACAAATTATCCACCCCAAGTCCAACTTGTGATCCGAATCTCGGGCCAAATGTTATCCTTGAAGATGTACATACTGATGTGTGCCAGAAAACACAAGGTGGGTATGACTACGACGTCGGCTTACATTGGAGGATATTAGCAGCTATACTCTATGGAATATATACATGGTTCCCCCTTAACACCACCTCCAGAATTGTTGGAAAGTTAACTCGAGTCCCCCTTCCTAGAGTTCTTCGCGGACCTGTTGTAAGAGCATATGCTTGGATCTTTAGTGCCCGGTTAGAAGAAGCTGAATTCCATAATGATTTGGCTAGATACAATAGCATATCCCAATTCTTTCGACGCCGACTCGTTCCAAGTGCCCGACCAGTAGATCCAGTTGCCTGTTTGGTGAGTTACTTCCCATAATTTTATAAAATTGATCAATTAAACTCCGATTGTCATGAGGCTGGAAGCTAATTGGTTGAATTGTAACTTAGTGGAAACTCGACCTTCCCCAACTTGTTTGGTTGTAGCGTAGTTTAGGTAAGCATTTTTTCTATCTGTATGCTTTGTTGAGTTTGGTATTTTCACTATAGTTTTAATACTTTCTCAATTTTTAGAAAATAAATAATTTTTTGTTGTGTTTCCATAGTGTTTTGTTGTATTCATTTTATTTGCTTTGCGCTTAACGTATCAGTTTGGTAACTAAAATTTGATATCCTTCACTCCCACCCACTTCAGATATCCAGACTTGGTCCCAATCTGATATTACTACTAATACAGCTTTCCGCACTAACGACAATTCTTCACTTCTCTTTGTTTGGCAGCACTGTTTCTCCGCTCTACAAATTTATACGGGCCAATATTATTTTCTGACATTCTTTGGCTTAGTTAACTGAATTTCACCATAAGACTTCAACTGTAATTAACGAATTATTCACTTAGTAATGGTAATAGCAAAATCTAGCTCCGTAGACTTAAATGCGCCTAAATAGGGTTCGATGTAATATTTCATGTGGATTATTTCGTTCACAAATCTTAGACTTAAATCCTTCGTTTCCAATCACTCGTTTAATTTGAGCGACTTTGATAATGCAATAGCGGTCTATCAAAGTAGAGGTCATGAGAACTACTGAATTGCTACATTCTGGTCAACATAGATGGTAGAAGATGCGAAATTTCTCATTCTTGCTTCACGAGGTCTCCGTGAGGTCAAGTCAATTACTGTCACCACTAATGATTTAATTTCCCATTTGTGTTATTTTGACATGAATTCAGTTTTTAGCCCTTTTGCGCACATACCGTCCTGTGGAGGACTCATATCATGAGCACCAGGGCATTTATTCATTGCCTCTCTTTAACTATCATCTGGTGAGTAAGCCCATCTCTGCTTACTGCTTTAACGCTTGTCGCGTCATTTCTGTTCTTTTCTCAGGAGAGTATTACCAGCTCTGTCTATTTCTACACTTACGATAACCCAGACTTTGTGTAGTTGTGAAGGTCACTAGGTTAATTAATTTTCTTCCATTTGCATTGAGAGCTAATGAAAGTGATCCTGTGTGTAAAGAGAAAATTTAAGTAATAGTATATTTTTGTTTAAAGGTAGAAAATTCAGACTGCTACTAATGACAACATACTGAATATTCAATAGTTCATAGTAAGTATTAAAAGTTTTAAGCATGCGTTTGGTTTCACAAGTTAGCACATTTCAATACTTCTTTTTTTATCAATGCCACACATTCGATGTCCTTTACACTAGAAGATCTCCAGTATTGAACTCGAAATGTTGTTTCGTTCACATTTTATATTGTTTACTTATGATTCCTGTATATTGGACTGAAGTTCAATAAAACGAAACTGTGACAAGTGTTAATTAACCTAATGCATACATCTTTCTAACGAACTTGGAAACATTTAAATGAAGATACTATTTCAGCGACACAGACGCCTAAAAATTGACAAACACTCATTGTTTCTTTTCACTAGACGTGGTAATAAATAGTGCCACGAATTTACGAACTTAAATCAGGACGCTATTCTGAAATAAAGAGGTAAGATCAACCAGTGAAAACTCTTTTTCATGGCTCCAATGACCTCTTGAACTTTAAAATTTTCATTTCCCCACATCTATGAAACACAGGCGAGCTAAGACATTTGACTGATGCTGATTTGAATTAATTTGCATTAGAAATCTCACATTTCACAATTGCGAGTATTTCTGCTTGCAAATGAAAGTGTACGCCATAGTTAGCTAAATTGTAACCACAGGGTGGTGGTGGTGGTAGGGGGGGAGCTACAGACCCCTTAATCAATTTAATTTAATTTACAGTGTTAAATTATCGTTTGATTTACGGTTGAATCCTCACCTGCTGAAAAAAGCACGCACACACAAAGGCATTCACTATTCCCCATTTTTAACTGTTGCCTAAAGCTGCTACTGTTTGTACAGATAGTCTGAGTCATCAAACCACTTGCCAAAAAAATATAACGATTTTCGCTCGGGAATCAACTATAAATTCGCCAAGTATTTCATGAATCAAGGCATTGCTATAAATGAAAAAATTTCCCACTTTAATTGCATTGAGTAAACTCTCACCGTCGGTGAGAATATTGAGTTATGAAAGTGGGTTGATTTTCGGCAAAATTGCTACCACTGTCACAACGCTGTTGCCACACTTCTCTCTCTCTCCTCCCCCAATCGATTTGTTGACTTCATCTCATGCGAAATGCAGAATTGCCTTGGCTGGAGAGTAATTACATTTTGGTGAGGTCTGCTCGCCAACGCAAAGTACTGACCACCAATTAGACTGAACTCTTAATTTATTTTCTACTTGCATAAGTTTAGGCATTTATATAGGCGTAAAGAATGTAGTAATTTAAAAGAACTGGGTTCTACGAAGAAAAAAATCAAATTAAATTTTAAATTATTGAAGGTAGTACTTGGTTAGGATTCATGTGACCGATATCTCATAATCAATTGCATTGATATATTTTGTTATTTCTGAAGACGACCAACAAGGTATACAACTCCCTTTTTCCATTTAACGAGTGGAAGATATAGCCCTCCCGAACAGTTAAGGTAGGGCAAACACACGTTGGGTTTAATGCGTACAATAGTTTCAATTCATTTATATAAACAACAATTTATTTCAAAGGACAAGGCAATCAGCTTTGTTCAAATCCTAAATCATTTGAGAGCCTGCGAGAGTAATGCTGGTTTTAGAAGAAATGGACTGAGAATACGGGAATCAGGAGAACCCAAGAAAGCGAACTGCTATCAGATGTGTCACTTCTTCATATCTCAACGGGCAAAATGATTGCTTTCACATCCTAACTGCTTTGAGTTATTACGACTCTCACCAGTGGTTTATATTTGAAAGGCGTTGTTGCAAATACTTCAACGTATTTTACTGTATACTTTTGGATTCAAGTTTTGTTTAATCATGACTTTGTGATTCAGTTATGCACTTTCAAGCAATATTTTCACCAAATCACTATAAAACACGCATTTATTTGCCAGTTTCAAGACTTTATTGCTGCTTCTCTAAGTGATTGGGAAAAGTAGAAATAAAAGGCAGCACCGACCTTTACGTCAGTTAAAAACATATACTACACCAGAAATGGATTCACCTTTCTCTCTCAATTGAAATCGATGTTAGTCCAGTGGCCGTCAGTGTTTTAGGGACACCTCAAAACACGGAGGTAGTGTGGAGGTTACTTGACACTCTTTACTTGCCTTTGTTTATGAATAGACTCGACTGTGGGCTTGACACTAGACAATGAAGAAGCCTTATTGCCAAACGCCACCACTAAGGGACAGGGAATGATAAATTTAGTGCCTTAGCACGAGATCTGTTCACAAAAATCAATACATTCTTGCATAAGCGAAAAGATTAGATATTGCCTAGTATCCCTTACCATTAATATCATTTTGTATTCGTTAAACTCGACATATTAGGATCGTATTGAATGTTGTAGGCAAGAACTCCTCGTCCATCCATTTCTTGGAAGATAACTAAACAAGTTATCGGTCTAGTAAAGTGCTTGAAAAATAGTGCCCTAGATTACTAAGAAATACATAAGATAATGATTGAGGTCACACTTTTTCCATTATTGGTGAGTAAGGTCTTCTTTCACTAACTTGTATTCAATTTGATCCAGATTTATCTTTGGTTTTGAACCATAAAATTCAGTGGCTATACTGAAATTGGGGGGGGGGTAAAATGTGATATAACAATGCTTTCAAGAGCATAAAAAGAAACTGTTTTCCGATTCCCCTTTACATTTATGAGAAGTTATTCTGAATATCTTCCGCCATCTCTCTTCCGATCGGGCTTAATATAATTAGCCCATTCCACTGCAAGAGGCATAAAAATTGGAATTGTTTCCATTTCTAAAGATACGATAAGGACAGAGGAGTTGCCCCTTCTATAAAGAATATACCTTTTTTTACACAAATTTATCTCAGAAATTTCATACTCTAGGGAATTTTATATTCATAACTTAGTCCAATACGGAAGTAACTGAAGGGGACTAGGAAATCAGGTTAACTTGATTGGCATAAATGGGAATAAGTCCGAAATTTAAATACACATAATGATGTTTCCCAATAGGTTTTTAAAGTATCTCTATGGCATCGGTGCACATATTGAAAAAATCAGGCACTTTTTCAATCTTATTCGTATTGAGCCATACTTAAAACTGCGCGCTCTGAGTCCATCAGGACTCGTTTACTTAAAATTTTATGAAAATGTGCTTTCTTACCACTCCTTTTACTAAAAAACTTTTCACATTCACAAAACTGAACAGCGATCTATTTTATGCCAATAAATTTCCTAAATAATGTCTCTCCAAAGTTGTCGATAATTGGCACTGTTTAGGGTACTTCAGCCTTTTACAGTTAAAAAAAAGATAATAGTTATTTGTAATCTAGAATGCCGCAAGTTTCAATCAAATTCTTTCAACCACTTGAGATAATTAAAAAATACAGTTTGCAAAAATATACGTTGTAGTAGGAGCATAAATTAAAACGCTTGACTTTAATCAGCCTTGGAGCTCACCTAATGAATACCCAATATTTATTTATATGGGGTGGGCGATAGACTTACCTCCATGTGGTGCAACCTGGGCAACGTATACACATAAGGGAAAAAAGTCTATTAACTGTCAGTTGACTTCTCACTTCAAACTACCATCACTTCAATATATGTCATATTCGACTACTTCCACAGTACTCACCTCACCTTTTTTCTTCCTTTGTGTCTGTCACTTTTACATCTTTGAAACATTCTTCTGTTCCCCCTCCCCTCTTGACTTTTTCAATTTGATGTTCCTTCCCATCTATGAAGCCTGAAGTCAACTAAAGTGCTAATGATAACCATCAAGACGCCTGCCATTTGATGCAATAATAATATTTATTTATATCAAATGGCAGGCTTTATGATGGCTTTACAAAAGCGAGGAACATCAAAATCACAAAAGTCGAGGAGGAGAAGGGGAAAAGAAGAGTGATTCACAGATGTAAAAGAGCTAACTGACACACAGATAGAGAAAAAGGTAAGGTGAGATGAGTACTGTAAAAGTGGTCGAATATGACATACAGTAGGGTGTTGGTAGTTTTGAGTGAGAAGTCAACTACCTGTTCATTGACTTTTTTGGCGTATGAATATACGTTGCCCAGGATGCACCACATGGAGGTAAGTCTGTCGCACACACCATGACCAGCCCATGAAAGCGTTGAATTGGCATCCAAAAGGCCTTCCTAAGCCGAAAGAACCTTCTTATTTATTCAAATAACCACTCTCGCATTTTGTCCTCATACAACATTTTTGTGAATACGACTTCAAAGTTGAAAAAATTCTTTTAAAGTCGTTCAAACTATGAAAGTATTCAACTAAATTTGAACTTATTGAGTGCCAAATACATGATAGAAGTTGTAGTTCATACGTTTTCTATTGGTATAAACTATGTAATATGTTTCGCTTAATAGCAGACAAACAATTCGACAAAAATCAGATCTGTTTTTAGGTCAATTTTTACAGGAAAATGAATTTTGTTTCAAGTTGTTTTGTCCTCTCCTAACAAAACGTATTCAGCTGTATTGATTGATGTATTTTGCGTATAATTATATTGGTTCACTGGGTGTACTACTTTTGTCCTTATTTTGCCATCATGTTGCATTTTGGCTACTGTGCTGCGCATTAATATTTCAGCAATTAATATTTAAGCACATTTTCTTCTTCAAATCATAATCTCAAGCACGATAACGAGAAGCATCTCGGATTTAATATTTTTCCTTCAAGTGCGGAGTTTATACTGAAATTTATTCCACTAATTTTAGCGGTATTTAAATCATCTCCCATAGTAAAGATTATTGGCCAAATTTAGACTAAATTTCGTCTAGGTCGCTACTTTTAATAGGGCCAATCTTGTCGACGAAATGACACAATTTTCGACACTAGAATAATCACATACGCAAGAAGAATTTCTTTTGGTTCAAATCCATGAGGGTGTAGCGGATTGCTACTTTATTAAAGCCTGACTGACTCAGGAATCTCCATGGCAGATTCTCCAACTCCCAGAACCAGCTAAGCTATAGCCCAGCTATGGAGGAAACAGACGTGTAGCACGGAGCACGTTTATTCAGTACGTATATTGCGAATAAAGTGTACACACAGGGAGCTTAATCATGATCAGGATGGGGGATTAGGTTAAACAAACAGAGGTTAATGATTGGTCACTGTTTGTACGGTCGCACCTCCCAATCCTGGCGTGCAGGCATGCGATGACGTGTCCCACAAGGGAGAATGAATAAGCTTACTCTTTACATAAAGAAAGTAGTTAGAATACTATATTCTTACTGGACTCTTTTTGAAATTAATGGGGGAAATACTGCCACCGAATGTAGTGTTTGGATGAAAGCTGGTATTATTTTCGCCAAAAAACGTTTCTCAAGCACTGAACCCTACTACATGGAATTTGTCTTTAATTTTAAGCCATAGTTAAACCACGTCTCTTTGTATTTGAAAAGGAAATATAACGCGTTTAGTTTGGTTTAAAGTAAAATTTCTCATGTTTTGGTGTGATGAATATTTTTATTTTTCCCAATTTACTGTTTGTTTCCTTACAAATTTTACGAGCCTCGAGATAAAATCTGGCCGGAATCGTCCTTTCTGTCATATTTTTCGAAAATCTAATAGGTCACAAATTTCTCAGGATACCACTTTTGCATGTGTTAAAAGTACACATCATTTGATATTTACACGTCGACTCGTTTAATTAATAAGATCACTAGACTATGAAGCTTAGGAACAGATGATGAAAGATTTTCTTGATATTCTTTCCCAAGATGTTCAAAAGAAATTAACACCATAGTTTATAGCATTAGAAGAAAGCAGCTAACTTACCACACAATTTATTTGTTTCATTGCACCCAAAAATAGTAAGTAAAATTTTGATTACTCTTGTCTATAAACATTGTTAAAAATATACCATTGTTCTTTATGAATTTGATAATAAGAGAGCAACTCTGAATTATTACTATTTGTTTTTGTATTTTTCATAGGATTATTTCGTAGAAAAGTACTAGCGTTTCATTTTCGATTTATGTAATTTGACTGTCTAAGGATGTCTATAGCGGCTTAATTACTTTGAAATATTCAGTGAGAGATCTCTAAAGCACTCTAAAAGTGCTTGTTATTGTATTAAAAGTCATTCCGTCAACTTTTTTGACGATATATTTTTGATTCAACGACTAAAGTTCCTTGTTTTTCACTTCTACAATTCTGCGCAATGCGTCAGATTTACTTTGGTTTTAAAAAGGCCTTGACAGAACTGGAAGAGAGTTCTTCAAGTTTAGTGCAAAGAAGAGCGGCTGTATTCAGCTGCAATAAGAAGTGAAAGAATGAAAGTCAGTGGTTAAGTTTTTTTCTCTTCCTTACCAACTTTTGAACGAACTAACCCTGTGCGTGAAAATTGTTAAAGTAAGCAAATTTCATGGCAGGCAAGTTCACGAAATATTTATTTATATCAAATGGTAGGCGTTTTGATAGTTATTATTAACCCTTTAGTTGACTTCAGGCTTCACAGAGCGGAAGGAACATCAAATCGAAAAGAAGTCGGGAGGGTGGGGGGGGGAATAGAAGAGTATTTCAAAGATGTAAAAGAGACAGACAAAGGTAGAAAAAAGGTGAGGTGAATACTGTGGAAGTAGTCGAATATGACATACAGTTGGGGTGATGATAGCTGGAAGTCAGAAGTCAACTGCCGGTTAATCGAATCTTGACATATGAGCATACGCTGCCTAGGATGCACCACGTGGAGGTAGGTCTGTCGCACAAACCAAATCACGAAATATTATGTCTAGTCTTCTTATGTGGCCATCCTTAATTTCATTAACTTAAAATCAAGCGGAAGATTTTAGATAATCAATTCATCTTTTTAGGGAGCGAAATTGAAGAATATGTTGAGAAAAAATCTTTTGAAGTCCATATATATATATATATATATATATAGAATTTGGATGAAAAGGCCCTCAGTGAGTTCTCCTTAATTTTTAATTTCGTAGCTTTCCCCCCTCCCCCCAAATTTGTAATTCATTGAATTACATCGAGGAAAGATTTACGCAGCGGTAACTTCAAACTTAGTTAAATTGCAATGCATACAACAGATCGCGTTCAACTCAGTTCGCTCAATATTTCAGATTTTATTGAAGGTGACAATTTAATGTCACTGTTTTCTTGGGGGGAGGGGGGGGGGTATGGTTTATGAATCCGGTCACAAATGAGAAAAAAAGCGATTACTTCAATCCAGAGCTAAGCATTAGGTCCATCTAGATTTTACCCCCTTACAAACTTACCTTCTATCTGTTTCACAAGACAACGATTTCTCACTGGTGTGCATTGTGACGAATTAGCTGGTTTGTCCTATCTCAAACGCGCCCCTTAACTAACGGATTAGTGTCAAGAATGGCCTTGATTATATTTCAGCAATGAATTTATGAAATAAGCATAATAAGTGCCGTTTAGATGCAGTGAAGAGGTTAGAGAATTATATTTCTAGAGTAAACAGTATTGAATTTTTATAACTTTGCCCCTTTTGATTTTGACGCTCTGTGAAATATGAGGTAGCATGAGGAAATTTTTAATCGAGGTAATTCCCTGACAGACATATTTATTTCTGTTTTGAGATTACCACATTTTACCTAATTAGCTCTAATTACTTTCAGCATGCCAAAATTTAAGAATTCTTGTGTTTATTTGATTAGTTCACATTCAATATTGCCAAATGACCCAATTGAGCTATGTAAGAGCTCACGTGAACTTTAATTGTTTTTTCATTACAACTGAATTTTTGTGACCTATTTTTTTCACATCTGATCCCACTTTGACCTTGAGCTTGTTAATTATATCTTAACGCCAATACAAGCACCACGATTGGTTTTCATTTAAACACACAGAAATTACGATCAGGTGGAAAACACTCCTCTCACGTAAACGAAATTGCAGTCTGGTACCACTGGCTTTCGTTGTCGACCTTTTTGAAAACTATTTGGTTAATAAATAACTGCTGATCCCACGTTGGAAAGCTCTTTCAAACACTCTTTTCTGGGAGAGTTGTAACGCCAAAAGGCCTTCCTCTTGAGGAACTCAAATTTCGCCACTCTTACCACTCACCTTACTCCGTTTGTCTTCATAGTGGCAATAAAATAGGTTTCTCAAGGCAGTAGTTAAAAGAGAGTTAGGATAAGTGTAAATATATGGATCGTGAACCGATTTAAAGTTGATAAAGATTCGGAAATTGACTTTAAATTTAAATAGGGGATTTGACTGTTCCCCTCTTGCCTTATCCGACATGTTTACTAGCCTTGACCAAAACGTATCGTTCGAATTTCATATGCCCATCACAACACCGTAATAATTGATGTCAAACTGGAATAAACGTGTGAATTCGATAATATTATTAATCTCTCTAAATTTTAACCAAGTAGTCTTCTATGTGACATGCAGTAAGTTTTATATGTGTAATTACCTTTAATTATAACCGCTTTCCCCTTTATAGACTAGTCCCGCCGACGGCAAAGTAATCTCCTGCGGTCGCGTCGAAAAGGGCCACTTGGAGCAAGTGAAAGGCTTAGCCTACACTATTCGCGCTCTTCTTGGACCTCATGCATGCCTTGCTCGTCACAAGAATTACGGGCGAATGCGTCGTGTGAATACCCTTCCCTCGCGTCTAGACGTCTTGGGCCGAGAGGAGGAAGCTGCTGGTGAGACTGAGACTCCAACAGCAGCGGAAGCAGTCAAGCGGAAGCACAAGTTCATTGGAGACTTTTCGTTGGTTGATGCAGAAGAGCCTGTGAAGCACCTCTACCATTGTGCCATCTATCTCGCTCCTGGGGATTATCATTGTTTTCATTCACCAGCTGATTGGAAAATTGATATGAGGCGGCACTTCCCTGGTATGTCTTCATCCTTGCTCATAACAGGGGGGGGGGGTGAAGTATCCCTCAGTGTTAACTTACACCCTCTACAAATATATACAGTCTGTACACAAGCAGGATATATTCTTAATGAAGCGACGTTAGATGACGCATAATGATCTGGTGTTTTAAGTAAATTGAGTCAGACAGATCAGTTTTGCAATTATTTCATTTTCTTACGATCTTCATAATGTGGGAGTTACATTTTTTCCAGACCAAAAGCATCCATTTCTGCACGAAAGTCACCTTCTGCTGCAATGGGACGATGTAACCCTTATTCAAGTAGCTGTACCCACATGGGATTCCTCACCTTTGAATTCCTACCTAAAATATGCATTGCAATTGCCATTAATCAAATTAATTAGCTATTTAAATGTCTTTAGGAAAATGCCAAGATCTGATGACATTTTCGTAAATTTGTGTGATGCAGCCAGTTATGCTGAGCTTTGCTTTGAATTATGAGCAACTGTGAAAATTAGGTAAGGATTTGAGACAACAGATAATGGTTAGAGGACAAGCGGTCTGTTGTCATATGTTTCCACTTCATTATATGCACCCTATTTGAACTCCTCTATCGTACTAATGCTTTGTTGCAAATGAAACGAATTCAACTTAATGTATACCAACATGTCTTACCCGAAGTACAGGATTTCCCATAGTTTTAAAAACATTATCGAACCGATGTAGTTACATTTATTTATCTTTTCAAATAAGGTTTAAACAAAGTACAATAACAAATTTTTGGTTATAAATAAAGAGGAATCGGTGAAGGGTCTTGAAGAATTACAGAAAATATAGGTTGGAAGTAGTGGGGAAAGAGCGTTTTGCTTGATCAATTTTGTCAAAGGGGCGCAATCTTTAAGCTGCAAAGGAGAAGCTTTTTTTCTTGCCATCGTTGCATTTTCCATGGAAATTCTTTTCCCTTTCTGAGGTCGAGCAAAATGAGGGAAAACAAGTACAAAATCTTTCTGCTTCTCAAATATTGGTTAATATCCACTCAGTAGGTATGGAAAAGCAGAATTATTTCAGTTATTAACTTGGACGCGAATGGCTGTTTGGATAAACTCTTTTTCTATAAACTGACGTTTGCGGGTTGGACTGCCACTGAATAGATTAATTTCTTCCATTCGTTCTATCTAGACCAACTGTCAAGTGCATAATGATTTTACATACTTCTTATTATCGGTAAGCTGACAACCTATCAAACTCGAGATATAAACAGACTAATTTCACGGGCTTGACCTTTGTACTTATAGATTATATTAAAAGTACGCTTAATACAAAGGGCTTCGTGGTTTTCGGGGCTTCAACTTGCTTTAGTGACGAATATTTACTTTTAATTTTGAACTTTCCGAATCGTCATAAGAAAGTTGGCTTCTTTTAATTTTTAGGAATTTGAAGAGTGCTTGCATCGCCAATTTACCTTTGTGCATCCGATAGAAAATCGTGCTTAAGCTAACAGAATTTATTTGCATTAGTGTTTTTTAAAGGTATCCTCTTCCAGTGATTGATCATTTTCGAATCATTAGCAAATGTGATAGATCTTGGTGGATAATCCAACAATCGGTCTTGCTCCCTTTCAGTCGACGGGTTATCTATTATCTTTCAATTTATCAATAAAATTTTTTATACCATATAATCTTTCATTTCTATTCACTAATATACCTTCATCATGTAGTCTTCAGTTTCAAGTCCTTTGAGATTTGCTTGTCTGGAAATCTCCGCCTTCCTCCTTTGAAGGTGAAACGCGAAGCATACCGCCTACCACTGCGACCGGAATCTAAAAATAGCTTGCGTGTATAGATTTTGTTTGCCATCAAATTTGGCTTGCGGCTATTACGTGGATTATTTTTATAGCAGATTTTATTACTTTGCCCTATTTTTTAATTAAATTTTTAGATTTGATTTTCAATAAATAGTGGCGAAAGTAACTCAAGATGACGCTTATTTGCTCTCCCCCTTTTAGTCGTAGATCTGATTCTATCTATTAGTAAATTATTCTTTAATTTTGTAGGCCGACTCTTTTCCGTTTGCTCCCTCGTAACCAGCTGGTTAAATGGGGTGTTCTGCATCAACGAACGTGCCGTCTACATGGGCAATTGGTCTCATGGCTTCTTTGCCTTCGTCGCCGTGGGAGCGACCAATGTAGGCAGTATCCACGTCTTTTCCGATCCCAACCTTGTCACCAATCGTCTCCCCAGTTATCTTCGCTACCTTTTCACCTCCCAACGAGGTGTCAAAGTCAAGGGATCAAACAATCCAGACTCTGCTTGTGAGCAGGGTTCAATGCCTGTTATCGTCAGGATGGATGGCTACGAAGACCTCCACTTTGGCAAGCCCATTCAATCTACCAAAGGTGAACTATTTGGAGAATTCAACTTTGGTTCCACGATTGTTCTGATCTTTGAAGCCCCTCCAAACTTTCAGTTCTTCGTGAAAAGATCTGAAAGAGTTCGAGTCGGTCAGGCTCTTGGAAATGTGACCAAATCTGATTCTTGACTTTTAGAGGAAGAATTAATTCATTTTCTTATTATTATTTTATATTTACAATTCTGTCTCATATCCGCTTTCACCCCTAACCCCTTCTGTTATTTCCACCCCACTCCCATTCCAAAACTGTTCGTATTATTGTGGTTCTTTTTATCTAGATCTGACGAAGCCAAACAAACAATACAAGGCTTCTTTGTTTTAATTTAGTTTTCTAATTTGAACTGATACATCTATAGGATATTGTCATTAAACTCCATTCAGGCTACTTCAACTTCCTTTGGCCATCGGGTTTGTGAAAGAGGGGTATTTCTGGTGCACCTTGTATTAACAATCATTCAAGCAATATCTCATGATTTTAAATTTTTGGAGTGCAAAAGTGGAGTCTGTCGGTCGTAACTAGTTCATACAGTACCG
>UZAE01013549.1:0-13594 GCA_900617975.1 Rodentolepis nana | reverse complement strand
AGATTTCGTAGGCCCTTCTGACAGGCCTCCTCGCGCAGGTGGCACTCGCTGCGGTAGGTTTTGTCATCAGTCCCACACACTTTGCCTCCCAGACCGCTTTCGGGACAAGAAGGACAGGAGCACTTGTAAGCCGGAGTGGTGTAAGAAAGAGAGGTACCCTGATTCATTTGAGCAGATTCATCTGGACTGCAAATCTCATATCTGTGGCAGTAAATGCCATGGCGATCACAGACGTTTCCATTGGTGGCTGAGAGCAAAAAATAGAAAAAAATTCAACCTTTAAACCATTTACATAATGTTCAGACCTATTCAGTTTATATCGATGTTTGAGAGAGTAAGGATAGTTGAAATAAACTTGGTAGAAATCAGATGAAACGCTGTCAAATACAATTCCAAGTTAAGTACTAAATGCCGAATTTCGATTAATTTCGCCAAACCAAGATAAAATAATAGAAATATCAACCGGTTAGTAAGTAAAAGTATTAAATTTAAGAATAATACACAGGAAAACAAAATGTCAAGGTTTAATGGATTCCAACTACCTTATGGCACTATCGATTTTCAAGTAGTAAAAAACCGGGCGAACACAACTCAGATTCGATTATTTTGTTGTGGAAATATGCTTAAAATTCCAAATTTTATGACCTAAAAGATTTGTAAAATTCTGTGTTTGAATAAGAAAATAGAGAAATAAGGGGAGTAGATATGCGGTGATGTTGTACAGATGAAAATCATCAATTTTTTGACATCAAACTTTCAAAGCAGGAAGTATTACAATTATATGACCTCAATACCGATACCGAAGTAGTTTAAATGGAACCTAAAACCTAAAACTTGCATGTTTACTTATATTTAACATTCGTTTTGAGCTTTAGGTTATTCGCTGTATACCCTATATTGTCAATACTAATTTAAGAAGATATAGCGATTGGAAACAAGTATCTCGATTAAACCTTTGTAGAGCTTCAATTTTGGAAAGTCCATTTATGTTTACCCTTCCTTAAAATGCCTTAAACCATCTCCAAATAATTGGCTTTTGACACAAAAAGTGACTTTTTCTTCAAATGAATCCCTGAAATTACCATTTATTACCATTTTTCCATATCCAAATCGAATCCATCCTTTATGCCCTATTGTCAGTAATACTGAAATAAATTAAATGAGCAATTCAATGGTGAGTATAAGTTCTTTGTTTATCAGGTGTGCTTTGATTGATTATACTTGCCCTTATTATTTACAACAATATTTCATTTTCTTTTAGATATTCGTGCCAAATCGCACACAAAAACTGTAATTACATTGCTAGATGCCAATCGTGCAATTTCCTTTGCGGAGAGGTCTTTAGATGTAAACGAACCTTTCATGACTGTGACTCTTGGCTTAGCATCTCCGCTGTGCCATTTTGGTATCTTTTCTGAAGTAGCAAAATTTGTGCTTTCATTGTCTTCAATCATAGCTTTAGTAGGGAATCGTTTTTAATCACTGACAGTGCAATTTGCGCTTAATACGTGGTCAAGAACACTATCTCTGTTCTTAGTAAAATTCAAGCGCATTAATAAGCAAAGAAATTGTGCCTTGAACACTCAGTCCAAAACATCATGTAGATGTCCTTATCTCAGAGAATATTAATAGCAAAAGCATCTGTCATGCATCTTCGTCGTTGTCTGATCCAAAAATAACCTTTCCCAAACCCGCGTATTTATTGATGTCTATAAAAGTCTGCTCAATTTCGTATTTAATAAGTTTAACTTTACTTTTTTGCCTGCCAACTTTGCATTCGAGAGGTTATCAGAGTAGTAGCCCGGTGGTCACATTCTCCAGGTAAATTGTCAGTGAGTTAAATACTGAATGCTAGTTTTTAAGTCCGAGGTTATCTCCCCTTCATCCTCACACACTTATTCAAAATTTTTAAACGCACTAAAGTAAAATGTAAAGATAAAAACACTTCTTTAATCAAATGATTTAAAATCCCATTTTTAATCAAGTGCTTTCATACTCAGATGGATACTCTATCTATATTAACATTTACATTGGCATTAACAATAAGCCTTAAACTTAATGATGAGGTTAGATTGCACAACTCATTTAATAGGTCTTTGGGTGTAATTTAATCACAAAAATCCACAATAATCAATGTTTTGATTATTAATGTATTGCCTTAACTTACAGCATGGACCAGCGTATACCACCCAGATGTGGCTCTTAGTTTGACAGGCAGTACGAAGTAGATGGCAGACGCTGTCGTAAGTGACACCGTCAGATCCGCAGACGGGAACGACAATGGCTGGACAGTTCTCTGGACACACGCATGTCTTCCGGCCTTGGATATCTACACGACACTCTGCACCTGGCCATTGACAGCTCTGCTCGAGACATGGGTTTACGTCTAAAATGGTAAAACATGACACTTGATAAAATAATTCATCTTATTTCTTCCTCAAGGTAGCTTGAGGCTTGCAGCCACTAAATAAATAACGATTTTAATTTACAATGTTTGAAAACAGTCAAGCATGCTTGATTAGACGGAAAAAATTTAAGACGTGGAGTCAAAAAACTTTGAACAATGTAAAAATTTTGTATTATTTATTAAAACGATTTTAGACCCCTTATTTTCTTTATAAAATAGGTAGACCAGTTTTAACGTTTTTTATTGTCTGGTGAGGATGGCTTTTTATCTA
The DNA here is from genome assembly GCA_900617975.1 of Rodentolepis nana. NCBI lineage: Eukaryota > Metazoa > Platyhelminthes > Cestoda > Cyclophyllidea > Hymenolepididae > Rodentolepis > Rodentolepis nana. The sequence continues at coordinate 10,916 of UZAE01013549.1, read as the reverse complement.
ACCATCTGAAAATTTATAAATTCAACAGCTTAACGTTTTTGGATGACTAAATTATATCCATTCAAATCTATTTAATACCATTATAAACCCCAAACTTAATAGTTGCGTATACATACAGAGATCTCAGTCAAGTTGAAACCACAAGAAGGATGTAAGTAGCGAATCTTAAGTGAACTCTAACGAGTAATCTCGCTAATATCTTGGGGGGTAAGGCTGCATTGCAGTGCTTTCCCACTGAGGGTTCTACAACCTGAGAAGAATTTTTGGACGTTCTGGGCCTTATGCGTTTCATTCCACACAAAAAATAAAAGTCATTAGAACCTACTATAAGCTTCTATTATGAATTGTAGAATGCAGTTATTCATGTTCTCATTCCTAAGGCGTATTCTTAAATTTTACTGTGATGGCAAATGTCCTTTGTTATCTTTCATTCAATCACCGTCTAAGGCAGAAAAAATAGGGAAAGGGGAAAGAATGGCATTGTTTGAGAAATTGTTCAAAGAATTAAAAACGCATTATTGTTTTGTGTTTTAACGAATCTCCAGCACAGTCTAGTAGCATTATGCATTTGAAATTGTCATTTATTTATTTAAATTAATTTAATGCAAGAAGCTTGATGATTCCGTCCCCATGATTGGAATTGTGAATGAAATCGCAAACAGTGTATTTTCATGCTATTAACCTATACATTTAAAGCTCCCCAATACAGTGGGATTTAAAATAAATGGTTTAAATAGATTCAAGAAAAAAGTTCTCAAGAACTACTTTAAACGTAAGAACATTCTGTATTGCAAACATAGACTGATATTTTATGATCTTGATTGCTTTGAAATGCTTTGTAATTGTATTAAAATAACGAACCAGCAGCACAGATGTCATCAAAAAGGACTTGAAGTTGGTGGTTCCCGATACAAGCCTGCTGTCTCATCAAACAAATACTGGAATAAGTTCTCCCATCATTTGCACAGACAGGTTTGCTATCCAACGCTTCGCAATCCTCAATTCCACAATGACAGAATGGGTTCCTCTTAGCATCCAATCGACAAATCGTCCCCACAGGACAGTTAATTGAATCACAGGGGTCTAATTTGATTATTTATTAAACAACGGCTCACCACATCGCCCCCAGTACTTCAACTCGATGTTGGTCATGAGTGAGCACGCCTCTCGCTTAAGATGACACAAACTCGCATAGTTCATCCCATTTGATCCACACACAGGACCTGAATCGTCTGAGTCGCCAACATCATAACACTCAGAATAACAAATGCAATTAGGATTCCTATAAGTCTGTGACGGGATGCACCACGCGTTAAAGGGGCATATATATCCCGCGCACGGATTCTTAAATTTTTTTGGAAATCGAACTCGGAAAAAGGCATCCTCTTCACAAATGGAAAAATATATTTGAAAAATCATAACTAGGTGTACCAAGGTTGTCATTGTAACCAACTGTTAAGTTATTTCCTCGTTTTGGATTGAAATTGAAAGAAAGAGAACCAATAGGAAGAGGGGAAGATTCTATTGGTTGTATATGTTAGTTGGCTAACCTTTATTGGATGATTTACATGGACCGCTGTGGAGAATACGTTTGGGAGACTGTTGTATGCAGGCGGCCAGATTTAGGAAGCATTCTCCAGGGTATGTGACTCCGTCCTCTCCACATACGGGCTCCTTGTACCACTTCTCTGAGCACCTGTAGTGATCACAAGTGCACACTGTTCCACGAGGTTCGGATTTAGAAATCATCAGAGCTGATCCTGATGTATAAGGAGAATATTCGCTATCACTGTTCGTACACATTGCTCCGAATTGGCAATAATTGGCATGATCGCAGAAAATAGGTTCAATATCTAAAAATTGTTTTGGAAAACGGTGGGAATTACTTATGACAAAATGACGGAGACGTAGAAAGTCCTCGATAAAAGTTCCAAAGTAAAGGAAACAACATCAAACGTTGAGAAACTGTCGGAGTCTTAAGCAAAATAAATGGGACGGAATCTTTTAACGCTGTGATATTCAAAGCATTTGAACTGTTATGCCGTCATATTTTGTTATATGATTCAATTGAGTATTTTAATTGTTGTGAAAAATCAATGAGAATCAGTACAATCCAATTTTAATGGAAAGTATAATTTTTCAGAATAAAAAATAATATTTCTTCTGTTTCAACCTAGCGTTTTATCCAATAATCCATATTAAAAGCTTTCAGTGCTGTATTAGGTCTATTTTAAGAACGTATCTTCAAGAAATAAGTCGTAAGTACCACAGAAAGTTGGCTAAACAACTCTCCGATACCTTCAAAGTAAACTTGTGTTAAGGAAATTGACTACCATCCCTCAAACCCATTTCTTGAAATTTCCCACTCAGTTTATTATTCAAGTGTATGTCTTCTAAATGAACCTCCATGAAAATAATCACTGCTGTAGATGACATTCTAATGAATCCCTATTCCTGTTAACTTTCTTTCCTCAAAGTAAATGTAAAAAATGTAGTTTTAAAATTAGAGTGATAGGTAAAGAAAATTATTAATAATTTAGCTTTGCTACTTGGTATTTTATAAGTAGAGTAAAAGGTAGATACAACACCTTCGTTTACTCATGGTAAAAAATTAAGGCGTCGAAAAAGTAGAAAAGACAGGAAAAATGAGAAATATCCATTCAATTGAGATGTAATATTCTTGACCATTCAGTTCGAAAATTCTTTACTTAATGTATTTTGAAATAGGAAAATGATTGATTTTTGTAGATACAATTTCTCCTGCTAGTTGTTCATAATTTCATTGGACTAAATAGTGAAATGTAACTTCGAAACTCAGGTGCATATCAACACCGTCTTATCAAAGAGCTGCTCATGTGAGGTGAAATAATAGAGCATTTGCTGCCGACAAAGGCCCGCTGAAAAGAAGAAAGCGTCGTGATGAGTAATCGTGTAGAAGGCCTCCATTCTCAACACAATTCAAAGAAATTGTGCTGCATGTGTTCCTTTTTAATGGCATCTTTATGTGCCTATGTGCAAACGGTGCAACTCCGCTTCTGCACAAATTTGTGCATACGCTCACTATCACTCCAGTATTGTATTTCACAGCGCCTAAATTGTCATTTATATTGTGGAATTGTGATTTATTTCATTTTGCTAATTTGACTGACTAACTGCTCTTCATTACCCTTCCAGCCTCCTCCCACACAAATTACGGTGTATATTTACCTATAAAGATTGTAAAAGGTCAGTTAATTGCTGGTTTCTCATGGTGGATTTATGAAGGGAGAAGTAGAAGGGTTCTAGAACAAGATTGAAACTATAGCTCTATAATCGCCAGCTCCAAGATTTTATCCAATTTTCTACGTCATTTACAACCTTTTATTCATGATTCACATCTGGACTTATAAGCAGTTTATCGGTTTCTCTTCCATATTGAACAAATGTGATTTTAGAGCGTTGATCTGGTATTTAGTAACAGTTCAAACCCATTCTTCATACTCTCACAATGGACTTGATTTCCCTTTTGCTCTCTTTCACTTCCTCCCTCCCCTCACCTCCCCCCCCCCACGTTTAAGAGCTATTTGCGTTCCTGGAACAAGAGTTTAATCTGAACACCATGCCAGATTTAACAAATCTGAAAAATACAAAAAGTAGACTAAATGAGATTCTTTTTTTGTACATTGAGAGAATGGGAGCTGAATTGTGATATCAGTGTTTTTCAAAAAATAGTATTCAGATATCTCCGAATCAAATAGATGCCTATTCATTTACCAAAAATATCCCCAAATTTTATTCTTATTACATTTTAAATTCATTTAAATGTCCCTTTCCAATGTGCACACATACTGAAAAGATTAATTGTTTAAACGTTTTTTTAAGAACATCATCGTTATATCAGAAGTTAATTAAACAAAGAAGTTCTTTAAAATCCTCTGTAGGGAAAACGTTTATGCGAAATTCCCAGTCGTTCATGAACCGATAATTCAAATTAAAATGTTGACTTAAAGTGAAATGCTCTGTTTTATTTCATGATCAAAATGAAAACAAGGCAAAGGGCTCATACTCACAGCTAAAAATGTAATAATTCTTGCTCCAAAGCGTGTGATAGTGAATCTGAGAAAACGAATCATTAAAGCAGACCCGTTGAGATTTAAACAGTTTCACATGTCAATCTGAGTATTGTATGGGATCAGTGAACATCTGAATTGTTAAAAAATGTACGAAATTGACATCAACAATTTACATAGTTTAAAGATACATTGAAACAGCATGCAACCTATAATATTTTATTTGAATATTTTTGTCTTTTCAACTGATATGATATTTTAAATTTCGTGTGCTCTATTTGCTTTGTTTTCAGGGTTCAATATTTTGGTTTAATGAAATTCCTCTTGTCAACTCGACTGATGAAAGAAAATTTGACTAAATCGAATACCGTTTCATATTGAAATCATATAATTATCTATGTAACTTAAATACTATAAGATAAGGATATTAATTAAAAATATAATTAAAGTAAGTTGAAATACTGTGAATTATTTTATTGATCCTTGGAAATTTATCTATCATTTGTTTTAATAAACGTGCCGTCTTACGCATTTTTTTCCATTGTCACCACCAGTCACCGATTATCTCACTTTTATTCAAAGATCCCAATTAGTATTCCTGTTATTAATCGGTCTGCAAATGATTGGATTATTGATTCAGGAGATAAGTGGAATGACTTTTCAAAGTATATATCCTGAAGCTCTCTGACCAACCACAATGCTGCTGAGTTATATGTCAACTCTGATATTTTCATTGAAACCTCTATTTGCGCTCGTTCGGAAGCTGTGAATTTATAGTAACCTCCTTTAAGCATAACTGAATTTATATGAACTTTACCTTATCAATATGTTCCAACACTGGAATGTGCTGTTGTGAACCACTTTCTTCTAAAATTACAATGTTCAAATACACCGATAAATGTCAACTATTCAGTAAAATGAAATATCACAATGTTATAAGACTTATTTTTTGTACAAATTACTTCTAACAGCTAGGATCAAATTTATAATATTTCTGAACAATAGACACACTTAAACAGACTAACCAAAACTAGATTAGCCATCAGATGGGAAATTAAGATAATTTATCTATTTTATATTACACTAATGCGCATTACTATTGACTTTACTTTGGCTACCACTGAGCTATTGGATATAAGAAGGGGGAATGCCGATCACTCGGTCGTCGCTTTCCCTTACTAAGAAATACATTGTCATGAATATTCGAAGGAAAATGAAATTATTGACTTCTTAATTCCAAACGAAATGCAATATTGAGATTGGCTATACAGCAAAAAATCGATAATTTAATGCATGAGCGACAGGGTATATGAACGTCATTCACTTGAGCAAAAAATTTTCAATTTGGCTAGCAACCATTGCTAATCGTCTCATTATTTATACAAAATGCATTTATTCTCTTAAATACAAAAACGTGACCTGCTAGCTAATTGCCTATTCTACTAAGATTGAATCATTTTCAGCAAATTCAAATTTCAATATGGTTAAGAATATAAAATTCATGGTCTACTGTGGTAAACATCATGATAAAAAATTAGATGGAACCACAAATACATTTCCAGGGATACAATTTTGGAGGAATTTGACAACAAGAAATAGGTGGTAAGTGTAGTATTTGGATGGTAAAAAAATTCCAACATCTGATTTATTGTTGTTTGTTTAGTTATTGATATACGCAATTAAAATATATTTCTGAATTTGTTTTAAAGAGCAGTTTTCTTTTATTTGAGTATTGGAGTGCTAGGATTTGCCAAATCATTAAAAAATAGCGTGAAGTAATTAATATGAATTTAAATTAAAGCCAGATTGTTGATTCCTGAAGCGCAATTCGGTACTAAAACTTTCATTTTAATTTAGTTAGAGAGGTACGCATTAAACAAAGAATCATCTCCTTTAGCCAGTGTTTATTTTCAGATCAAAAAATGCTTAGTCATCAGCGAAAAGTAGCAAAGTTTGTTGTAGAGACTGTGGCTAGCTGTTTCGAGTAACACTTATTCGACAGTGTAGCAGTAGGAAACATGATCAAGTTGTTCTGCATGAAGGATTGAAGAAAACGAAGCCTGGCAATAACTTAAGAATATATAATTCAATTTGTTCATTCATCGTTCATTGGATTCTAATTATCTTTACGACATAAAGACTGGAAATTGGCTCAAAAGAGTTGGGTCAAAGCTTTTGCCCCTTTAACGCCCTGCAGGGCACCACATGGTCCTCGTTCAAAATAAACTCCAATAGTACTAGTTTCGTAACAGAAGGCACTATTACCGTTTGTAGCATGCTCAATGCGTCTTCGTAGCCTTCCTCTGATACCATCAAAACTCATTATGTCGGAGCCATCAGCCGGTTGTGAGACACGCGTGAGTGCAGTTGGGTGCATTTTTCAAAAATTAAATCGGACATTAAAGGTTTTAATTCAGATTTTCTTCTTTCGTGTTAAAGTGAAGTGAAAGACTAAGGGCTATCAGATAATGATGTCATAAATTCGCTGTTTAGCGTCTCCTTCATATTTATTCAATCATCTCTTTTCCCATGCCACCACTCGACCCCATGTTTTGCTTGAGGGAGAGAATTTATGCTTGGCTTGTCTCAAACAGTTCAGACGAGTAGTTGGCAAAAACGCCAAAAGGATCAGACTTTTACTTAAGATCCTTTTTGCATACGATGTCATACAAAGTTTCAGTGTTGAGGCTCTTGAGGTTTAACCAAAGTAGCGGTGCGCAAACGCTACAGCATTCAACGTGGAGCAGCTGCAAAGTCAGTGATCACGAACTGAATCCACAAAGATGATGAAAATCTAAAATCCTTCCACAACACTGAAATTTTTAACACATAGAAATAATTACTAAACTCTAATGAAAATGGTTCCTTTATTTGGAAATATGCAAAAGATTGGAGATAAACTGTTTCAGCGCAACTACTGTTTTTATTGTGAATTATTGTTTATGCTTGCAATGAAATTATCAATACTTAACGCCTCTCAGTTTGGCAAGTTATCTAATAGCTCTTTGAATACTTAAATGCCAAGTATTTAGCATTGTCCAAAAACCAAGAATTAATAATGGCCTTATTTGTTTAGAGGATTTTGTGTTGACAATGGCGAGTGTTTGTTTTCCATAAAATATGAACAGAAAGTTGAACTAAATTGTGATAAGCCAATTAATCTAATATTGCGCACAGATGTGAATGAAAATGCGATGAAATGAATTACGATTTGTTTAAGTGAAGTCTTATTGGAGGTCTTAAGATCGTGATTCTCTTACCCACAATAAATCTTATAAACTGTAAAAGTCAGTTCCTGAAAAGTTTAATTTAGAATTGGGCAAGTAAATCTCGAAAAAGGAACCATATTTGAGCAACTTCGGGGAATTAAAATGCAGCACTATTAGTCAATTCAAATGATTTAAATAATTAATTAAGTTGTGATTTGAAATTAATCGACTGCTCGTTCGTAAAAAGATTAGCTAATCGATTGTGGTATGTTCTAATTCCAATGAATAAGTTTGTGGTAAATATAAGGAGACTATTGATTGATCAGAAATATTGGCCACAATAGGAATGTTTCTGAAAATTTTCTCGTGATGTTTTACGTAATGTATCAACAAAGCAGAGATGATTAACGTATCTGAGAACATGTCCGTATCGAAATGTAAAGTGTTTAAACCTAGTCTAACACCGAAGATAGCACATTTTAGAAGTTATAAAATCAAGAGGCATTACAGCTACAATGTTTTTTATTTCCGGGAGATATTTCTCCAAAGACAAAAAAGTGTAAGAAAGTCAAATGTTCCTTTTAAGCGTCATTTCATAAAAAAGACATTTTTCCCATTCAAATTTCAGTTTTTGTAAATGAACTATTATGTTTTAAATTGTGCTAAGGTGCGCTACGAAAGAATAAGCACTTATTTAACACTCAACTTCATGAAATTTTGCTTGAAATATGAAGTAAAATGTGGAATTGCTCGTATTCTGACACTCTTCATCTAGTGAACTGAAATGTACTTTCTCTTTTTGTTGCATCTAATTTCATTACTACATTTCTTCCGAAATCAAAGTTATTTAATTCCTTTATAAGTAAAATTACAAACAATAATTTCGTAAGTATTTACGATTTACCGAACTTGATGCACTTTTGCTAATTAAACTCATTTTAAAGTAGTACACCAACAAAGTTTACCTGGAGGTTTGGAAGGGCAATATCCCCAGTGAATGATGTGCAAGTCATTGATCGCCTTTGATTGGCAGGCTTGAAGCTTCAATATGCAAGGATTGAGGTATGTTCTGTCGTCACTTCCGCATACTGGTTGAAGAGCCTTCATTGAACATGAGAAGAAGCAGTCCTTTTCAACTGCTGAAGCCGAAATTTGCGGATCTCTTTTTCTTTGGTAGACATAATCTTGTTGGGGTTTTTCTATATGTAGCTCTTCTTGAATTGGCAGTTTAGGGGGTTCTTTAGTAACTCTGTTCGGTTTTGGAAAGATTTTAGGTTGCTGTCTTACAAGGCGAAGTTTTGCTTGTTCTGAAATACAAAGAAAAACAATGACTGATTTAAAGTTAAAATAAACTTTGCTATTTATTAGTGAATTATTAAGTTGATATTAGAGTTAACGTGAATCAATAGGATTAACAGTCGGATTAAATTAAAAGGTGTTTCTAATTTTGAAGAAATGAAAATGCCCCAGGATCTTCAAAATGAAATAGGACTTTGCATTCTTAAATTTCCTGCAGTTAATTCACCTCAAACTTTTATTTTAAACTTTAGTCAGTATATCCACGGCCTTCTCTTTAAATGAAAGAATTATACATTTGAATTTACTTTGCACCACGTAAAACTAGGGCCACTTTTCTGATCGTTTCAAAAGCTCCAAATTTGGGGCGTTTGCAACTGATTTTGAATAGTGATCAGAAGCATGTGTTTCTAGGGTAATATTTCTAGTATTAGTATTGAAAATAAAGCACACTGTATGAATGAATTTTTATATTTGCTCATTCCCAATTCTTTGAATAATTTTAACGGGGTTTCAAGTATCGAATTGGTGCGATCTCGAAAGCATATTTAGAAGAGTGTTTTGGATGTCCTAACTGCTGTTGCATTTCAATGCATGAATTGAATAGGGTGTTTTGGGTTTTGCTGTTTGGATTTTATAGATGTGAGTAAACTACATTTGATTTCGCATCACTTTAATAATGCAATGTCTTCTGTTCACAATTCAAGAACGGTTTCACCATTGAAATTTTAATTTCGCCAGGCTCAAACATATCTATCAAGAAGATAACCAAAGCAGTTGACAGCCTTTAAATTATTACAAACAGGTGAGGTATTCTTGAAAACATGAAGTAATAGGAATGTTTCTGAATTCGTTTTCACGTGATTTCTTTTTGGTGTTTGGAATTGAACTCTACGAGAGATAGCTGGCGGGAATCTGGTGGTCAATCGTCTGTGGTCCTATGCACTTGAGGCGAAAGTTGATATCATTTGCTATGTTCAAAATTTATAAAATAGCATAATAATTTAAAGGAAAATAGAAATGATTCGGCATAATAAGCGACTTCATTAATTTTCAAACAGTAGCAAACAGCTCTTCAAACAGAATACAAAGGGGGGGCTCTTTCTCTCCATTGACAATTAAAAGAAATATAAATTGCGTAAACCTTATCGCTAGGGGGTCTTAACTGCCATTTTTTTTTAAAGTTAAAAGTGGAACGCAAATTGAAATTATACATTTCTATATAAATGGCATTTTCATTTTTCAATTAATTATCTTGCGTTGAAAAAGGGTTAGAAGACTGGCTAAAATAGTGCCACTGGTATGAATGCCTTCATGCTCCTTTATTCTTGACTTGACTAAGAGATTAAGTCGTTTCCCCATTTTTACAATTCTCTAACAATTCTACTGTGAACTATTACAAATACAATTTCTGTAGTCATTATTGAAAGATGCTTGATTGAAGATAAAATTCACTTAGATGCATAATTGAAATTAGAATTACAAAGTAATTGCTAAATTTGATACTCTGCGGTGAATTATTTCGATGATAAGTCAGTGTATGGACGTCTTCACACCTTTATTAGAAAAGAGGCTTCCGAAGATTTTCCTTTACTTTACATTTTTGGCAGCGATGACAACAATGATAAGTAAATAATAAAGATGACCAATTTATCATAGCACATTTTTGGAGACTACGAAACGAATCTCGCGCACGTTTAAACTCTCTGAAAGTGCGACGTACAATCGATCGGTTATGGAGAACACACACTGACACGCGTTACGAGGCCTCTCAGCCAATCAGCGACCAGTAATCGTGAAACGTTAGCCTAGTTGTACCCAATTACAAAGCAATATTGCTCAAAACTCCTCCACTCAATGTATCTTACTTTCTCGCTTGGCTAAATTTGAGAACCTTTTAACCTGGAAGATTTTTCTTGAGGCTCCTTGTACGCATCTCCAGATACTTGGACCTCTAGGTTTGGCCAGGGCTTATATAGTTAATTTTACATTGTGGAAAAATAAACAACATCAGTAAATAAGTAATTAAATGGAGCAGGAAGAAACTACAGTGAGGTAAAGGAGTAACGAGTGAATTGAATCGCTCGTCATTTGACACCTTGGATTTGAATTGCGCTGTTATGTTGATGGGTTGGTCAATTACGATTGTCGGTGTTGCTATTTCTGCGTATTCATCTTTCAAATGTCGTGAAAGCAAGATTATATTACTTGATATTAAGCAAGGCCTGATCCGAAGTAGCTCGGGAGGTCTTGTCATTACATATTCAGTATTTTCACTATAAACAAAAAGCAAGGATTTCTCTATAGCTTTTGCAATTTTGCAATTTATTGGGTGGGCAACTAAGTCATTGCCGTTTTTGTT
>UZAE01013548.1:7913-21308 GCA_900617975.1 Rodentolepis nana | reverse complement strand
GATAACTATCAAAACGCCTGCCATTTGATATAAATAAGTAGATGGAGCACGTCTACTATTCCATTGCTAAACTTAAAATACCGAACATTTTTCCTAATGGTAAAAAACCCCATCTAGCTAGGAGGTTGAAAAGAAGAAACTATTGCCATTCAAGGGAATATTCAACAAAAGGATTTAAATCGAGTGGATTGAAAGGTAGGTAGTCAAGTAATGAACTAGCTGTGATTTGATTGCAAAACGAAGCCATCACAATCGCACCATCGGACGATTAAGTGGCATAATTACAAACTCACTCAGCCTTGTCCTCCAACAGATAGTGTGGTTTCGCACCAGCCCGCAGACCGTGAGCAAAAATGGAGGCTATACGGGCCCATCGTTTTGCTTGAGTATCCGACGCTCTCTCAGGCAATTGCTTAAGGTGGTCGGTCCAGGCCAGGTAGAACTCGGTATTCAGAGTGCCCACCCCATTGTGAAAGAGTAGGTTGAAGAGTTCACTGGCAGAGTCACAATAATTGATCTGGAAAGAAATATGAACGACAATATAAGAAGAAGATTGGGAACTGCGAAACTGCAAATTTCCAGTTTCGCCACTGGTGAACTGAAAAATCGATTATTGGACCTATAGTCTCGTGTCTAGATTTGTAAACTTACAATTGCCGGACATTAAAAACCAATCAAGCAGCCAGTTATTTTATTATGCATGCTTAGGTAATAAAGTGAAGAAGAAACGGCTTAATCTAAGTAAGTGGACGTCTGAGCAACGGCAACCCCATCGAATGCTTAGCAATTTTGGTACTACATTTTAATGACAATAGACCTCACAAAGCGGGTTATAGCAGACTACCATAGAATAGGAATGGAAATAAATTTCGTCATGAAACTTAGGGTAACTTAAGGTTATATTTATTTATTTATTTATTTATACCAAATGGCAGGCGTTTTGATAGTTAGCATTAGCCCTTTAGTTGACTTCAGGCTTCATGAAGGGGAGTAACAGACAAAGTGAAAAACAGTCGAGAGGGATAACAGAAAAGTGATGTAAATAGACAGACGGACAAAAAGGGGGAGAAAAGAAAAGATGGGTACTGCGGAAGTGGTTGAATATGACATACAGTGTTGCAATGGTAGTCCGAAGTCAACTGCCGAATAATAGACCTTTTTGCCGTATGAGTATACGTTGCCCTGGAGTTCACCACGTGGAGGTAAGTCTATCGTACACCCCGGGTAATTTAAGATTAGGAAATGAGTAAGTGAAATGGAGCTAATCAACATAACTCCTCTGCTGAAATCTAGAAGTGTATCTATTATTTGCCTTCTTTCAACCGCATTGTGGGAAGTAAAGTATGTGAAACTTATCAAGCACTGTTATTGCCCCTTCTATTAGAAACCATAAACGTTCTATTAAGCATTTAACAAGGTAGGTAAAATAGCTTTAAAGAACCGATTGCTCAATTCTTGGAAAGATACAGTGGACAAGACCGATGCAACCGTATTTTTTATAAAGCGCATTATGTATCATTCCATACTATTCAACATGCCCGAAGTGTTTTGAAGCATACATATCTAACTGTGGGGGTAGCAGACGGATAAAATTGATAAATACCCTGGGAATAACGCAACCACAAGATCCAAAATTAATAGCTCGAATCTCCTCATTCTCTCAGCAAAAAAAATAAAACTTTAAATCCCTGACTTGTGAGATGCATATTGGCTCCAAGTTCAAGTTCAATATCGAGTTCTCCAATTTCCATGAATCTCTTCCTTTTGTGATACTGTTGTCTCCCCTCTACCAACATAATCAATCTTTTCCACTAGAAGTTAGTAAGGTGCTGCTGACTCAGAGGAGAAGGTGGAGAGGGGAGAGGTGAAACAAAGGGCAAGAGGGTTATAAGTAGGCGAGCAAAACTCCTAGATTGAACTGAAGCAAATGTTCCACACATAGTAGACAAATGTATAAGCCGAACTGTGTAGTCATTGGCCAGATCAGACCACATAACCAGCGTTAGCAATGGCTGGAAGGGAAGTTGAAGGTATGAGAGCAAATGGTGGTCTGCTCTCATCATCAACTATGACCTTGTTTCCAACTTCCGCACCTCTTATAGGCCTCATGCCATTTCATATATATATATATATATATATAATCCCTGAAACTTAATTTCCTCAACCTCACAGCGATGCTTGAACCAACGGTGACCTCAGGTGGTTTATTATAAATACCAAGTCCTTGAATGAGGACAGTTGGGGTTCGGCACCCTCCTCCCCTACCCTCTACGACAAGCAATATTCAGAACCATTCCACCTGTTTATGCAACTAGGTATGAAACTCTATAAAGCTCTTTGTAAAACACCCACACGTAGACACACGCCCATCATTTACCGGATCCTACTCTTCCCTTTCATCTTCATCGTATTAGCTAGAACCCCTATCGTTGTTTATGCAATACCCTTCAGCCTACACATTTCCCATGTTATACTTTAAGAACCGTAATTTGACGTTGATTGATGCCAGTCATTAGCTGGTACTCCAAAAATCGTTAACATTAGAAATATGAAGATGAATACGTCTTTGTTGAATTAACAAGGTGTCATGAACTTACAATTTATTCTTAGCTCTAGATCTCAGTCACTTTCCGAATTTAAATTCGATGATCTTAGATTCTCGAGCCATATTTCCCAAACCAGACACAAATCACAACTCATATTGAACAGAAATACGACATCTCTTTCACATTTACCATATTTCACACAAATAAAATTTCTGCAACTCGCACAGTTGATTAAACGGGTTAAATAAACACCTCAGTCCGAAGTCTCAAGCATCCTGCTTCAAATACCCAAATGCTGTAACATTCATTGAAATCACAATTTAACTTCGATTTACCAAAGTAGTGTATTAATCGTGATTTCAGGATTTAAATTAAGATGCTCTTTTCTCGGGAATTACCTCTTGGTAATTTTGATAATATATACGAAAAATACTAGCAAATACTTGGCCGAAACAAACAGGGCAATATTGTACCACCAGAAAAGAGTTCAAAGCACTTGGCTTGTAACCGCTTTCACAAGAAAATCGCATTCTAACGCCAATTCTGCTGACTAGCCATAGCAATATGGTGTAAAACCGATGGAGAATGATCCTGTGAACTTTGGTTTGGCGAACGCGTCTGTTAACCACTGTTGCACTGGCGTACATTACATTGTTTACGCTTTTAAAACCTTTAAAAGGTGAAAAATTGTGTGTTTTGCCTTGTTCACCACTAAGCTCTGAAACCTAATTGTTTTAACCGAAGAAACCTCATGCGATCTATAACCTTGCTGGAAAGTGTGGTAAGCACACAGAGATCCCAATCAAATAGCAAGCGGTTTAATGCAGCGTAGCGTAAAGTTGGGTCAGTGATTAAGCATGTTGACAGTTTTAGAACCCACAAAACGCCAGCTGGAACGCAAATAAGTAGATGTACCGCGGTCATCCGAAAGTCCGCCCAATCGAATTACTTGGGCTCCAAAGATAGATTCATGAAATTGAGGTTTCCGTTTAACCGCCCTGGGCGGATTTGCGGAAAATTCCGGTATTAGAGATTTTGCAATGGTAAGCAATTGTCCATGAAGTTAATAAGGTACTTGTTTTCTTTAAGTTGGTTAATAGGGGGCGGAAGAACGTGGCTACATGAGCACCTTGTGCAATAGCAAGTCGGTGGTAAATCACTACAGTAAAGACATGTGTGTGCTAACCACTACAGCAATGGTAAACGTCAAATAATTTCTTTCCCGCGAAATAACTTGCTGAACTCTTACAGTCAGGCGGGTAGTAGTTGCCATAAGCATTGAGAGACATCGGAAGGCATTCAAAAACATGAAATAATTCGTCTACGGTAATTAGAGAGACCAAGCTCGATTACACAATCTAAAAAAAAGTTGACAGTGGACAAGACGCTGATAGAGCAAAAATCACTGAGGGAAATTGAGTGAGCTCACTAATTTAAGCCATGCATCCACGTAGATGGGATGATTGTGTATATCCTGAATGTAGCAAGTATCCTTCACGGATCTGTAGAGAACGTTGCGATACTTTGAAGCAGCACCCAGGGAAGGATAAAAGTCCTCTATCCACCTAATGTACCTACAAAGCAAAGAAACAATAGCGGTAAGCATCCGTTTGCTTTTAATTAGGAAGCGAAAAAAGCCCAATCAAAGGATGTTTTCCCAAGTTTGTGCTTTGGGATAATATGTTAAGGCAACTCTTGCCTTGTGATGAGCATGAGATTTCCGCCTTATTAAAGGGTTATAAATAATTCCAAAAAGCCAAGAAAACATATGAGATTAAATAATTTATTACAATAGGCCAATGATATCGAAATGCTACTAGTCCCCCAAATACAACAAATTTCAGTGACAGTAAACACCCCCCCCCCTCTCTCTCTCTCTCCCTCTCTCGTTCTCACACACATAAATTTAAAACTCGGATAAATTAACTAACGAATGGGAAAGTGGCTAAGACACCCATTTCCAACAGACTGGTATCTCTGTGAAGACATTAATATTTCACATCTGGGGTGTGCGATAGACTTACCTCATGCGGCAAAAAAGTCTATAAACCGGCAGTTGACTTCTGAGTTCAAGCTATCATGACCTCACTGTATGTCATATTCGACCACTTTCACAGTACCCACCTCACCTTTCATCTACCTTTGTGTCTGCCTCTTTTACATCTTTAAAACATTCTTCTGTTCCGACCCCCCCCCCTCTCGACTTATTTCGATTTTATGTCTCTCTTCCTCTGTGAAGTCCGAAGTCAACTAAGGGGCTAATGATAACTATCAAAAAGCCTGCCATTTGATATAAACAAATAAATATTTCACATCTTCTCTTAACCCCAGCTCCAAGTTTGTTTAGCTGGCCACCGCAATAAGACAAAAAGAGAAGGCATAAGAGAGGGGGGGGGATTTAATTTTCTTAAACTTTAATAAAAAATATAAATTTATTAGAGGTTATTTTTAAACCTCAAATCACTAAACACTTTCCTTCAAGTGAAATATTTGCCTAGGAAGTATGCGTAGATAGCAATAAAGGTGAATGCGAACCTTCCTTCGCAAAAAAACTCGCACTCAGCACAACTGTTTCAGCATTAATTTGCAACGAGGGTTCAAGGAATACTTCAAGTACCGAGAACTATTCACATCTCGAGAGCTGAGTCTTCATCTCACATATCCACCTCATCCTTTTCAAATATAACTTTGAAGGCAATACACACACCTCTCAAGCGAAATAATTAGTGTCTATCGAGTGGAGTGCTAAACCTAGACACCATTTATCACGCCTATTAAGTGGTTTTGCTAAGATGGCAGACAAATGGCATCGTTCAGTATGTTAGCCCATCAAACTGATGCAAACTACCAATTAGCAAGCCCAGATATGACAACGAAGAAACTTTGAAAAAAAGAGGATTAGTATCAATTATGGGTGCTTTACGAGGATGATGTAAAGTATGCGCAATTTTAGTGCTATTAAAAAGTGTGGGGTAGGTCCGATAAATTACCTAGTACAAGAATGTTTTAATAAGCCGGAAATCAACAGATATCCAACAAAAAATGTTTAAACTGAAAATGTAAGAAAATAGTGTATAGTTAATGACTTCACAAGGGAACAAATAATATATAGATTCCAAAACATGAGTATCAACTATGCTACTACAATTGACAAGTAAGAGCATGGATTCGAAGTTTATTAGCATGAAATTAATTAATTGCATGCAAGTTATGAAAATTAGAAGACGTAATTTGTTTCTTAATAACCCATTTCAGAGAGAATAGTGAATTGTTTAAAAATCTTGAGCGAGAGTCTCGTAAGGATACGATTGGCTGTCTCAAATCGAACATTTATAGCGATGGCTCGACCACCCAATACACTCGGAGCATCGCAGACAAAAAGAACACGCAAATTTAGGAGTCTGAATTTGGAAAAAGTGGAGTTAGCGACGCAGTGAACTACGCCCATAGAGAAAAGCGTGGACAACCGGAAAACATACAGATATCACAACCTAGGCGTACAAGAAGATGGCAAAAAAAGAGGGAGAAGAGAGGCCATTTGTACCATTCTCTTGAAAGGGGAGAGACTAGTGCAACAATACACATTAATCCAGTATTGAAAAATAAACAAGAAAACAGAGCTAACAAAGGGCGGAGCCATAGCAATATCATAATGAGCGTTGATTTACTAGCATAGTAACTCAAATTTCTCAGTTAATAAGGAGGATGCCTAAACACGCGTGGAACACTCACATTAATTGGCAAGTAAAAGGGGAAAGTGAGAGAATACAGATCTACGACGAATGACGAAAATCGTTTTGAGTTCTTTTCTTCTCAATTAATCAACACAAATCCTGCCCAATAGCAAAGAAATACTAACTAACACCTCTCTTAAAACCCCAAAAAGTCAATAGTAAGAGGTAATTGTCTAAATGACAGGGATTTAAGGCAGTGACACTGTAATTCAGCAGTTTTTAACAAATATTCAAAAGTAGCAACATCAAATTAATGCGTTGAGAACAATATTGCACATAAGCACTTCCCTTCGCTGTTTAGATACTAGACTCCTCATTCACTAGATAGGGGAAATTCAATGAGAAGTAGTACAATGCTAAAATTAGAGAATGAAGAAGGAGGGTAAGAACAAAACGACAGCACATTTATCTTATTTAATTAAACATTCCATCAAATGAGGTCTTTTTAGCCTCAGTATAGAACTATGAATCCAATATTTAACCAATCTGCTTAGATTCAGGCTTGTTAAAATGGAGAGAAAGTTAGATGAATGCCTCATAACTGTGACTTTAGCGAAGTCAACTTCAACTTGAATGTTAAAGTTGCATGACATATTAGGTTGGCAACTAAGTCATTGACGATTTCAAATAAGAAGGCAAATTCGGAATTTTCGTTTAAAAATATAACTTTATTCAATTAGATATTGGCCGTTCTTGTCGATGACCTTTCCCCATCGTTCTGGCAGAGTAAAAATGCCCCGCTCTTAAAATATCTGGTCTTTGCTATTAAAAAAATTAATTAGGTGTGATCCGACATCATCCGCGTTGTTAAAAATTTTACCATTTAAAGAGTTTTGCATGGAACGAAACAAATGGTAATCCGAAGGCGCAAGGTCAGGGCAGGGCTATATGGTGGGTGTGACAAAACATCCCAACCCAGTTCCAATAATTTTTGCCGAGTAACCAAAGATGTGTGGGGTCTTGCGTTATCATGATGGAAAACAACATCCTTCCGATTTGATAATGCCGGCCACTTATCTTCAATTGCATCCTTCAGTTTTTCGAGTTCTTCAACATACACATTTGAATTTATCGTTTGGTTCTGCGGCATGAGTTCGAAATACAAAATTCCTTTGTGATCCCACCAGACTCACAGCATAATCTTTTTTTCGTGAATCTCTGCTGCTTTTGATACTGTTTGGGCTGGTTGATCTTGCCTCACCCATGACCTCTTGCCACTAACATTGTTATAAACTATCCACTTTTCGTCGCCAGTAACTAGGTTCTTCAGAAATGGATCATTCTCATTCTCATTGCGTTTCAGTAGCGGCGAATCACAGATGCTAATCCGTTGCGTCAAATGAATTTCCTTTAACTGCTGGTGAGGGATCCATAAATCAAGTTTCTTGACATAACCAAGGGTTTTTAATTTTTTTTTCAATGCATGTATGCGACACATTGAGCAGCTTCTCTGCAATATCTCGTGTTGTGCTGTGACGATTTGAATCGATAATGGCCTTGATATGGGTTTCATCCACTTCGACTGGGCGGCCAGATCGTTGCGAATTTTTCAGTGAAAAATCACCGGAACGAAATCTTTCAAACCAATTTCGACACTGCCTTTCTTTTAAGGCTTCATCTCCATATACGGCACATAACTTCTTTTGTGCTTGCGATGCATTCTTGCCTTTTCGGAAGTAATACAATAAAATGTGTCGGAAGTGCACGTCCTGTTCTTTCATTTTTAAATTGGGATAAAAACAAAACTAAAGAACTAAGCAAAAAAATTTTTACTAATTAACCTAGAAGCCCATACAGTAAGAAAAAAATAAAGGTTAGATGCTCTGGCCACGTTAACAAAACAAAAGAAAGTATAGAGTGAATCTGTCAACAAAAACGGCAATGACTTAGTTGCCCACCCAATATATCCACGCATGCATGAATAATAGCCCATCAGATTAAGATCTTGGTGGGTGAGGGGTAGTTCGAAGGCCAAACATGAGTGGAAACTGATGTAGGCACAAAAAATGCCTGACAATTTTTTTAATTTTCCATGAAGTTTGGCAGGGTGCATGCTGTGGCTAGGTGGAGTTGAAGTAGAACGATCCTTCATTATATCAACGAGAACTTGTATTTTCATTTTTTTTGGCTGGAATATCGGCTTGTTGAGAGCAATTAGCTAGGCAAATACTAGAAAGGAGAGTACGAGTAAGTGGCAGGTAAAAATTTGCGCATGCAGAGAAGGAAACCAACTGACATCTTTAAGTAGTACACCATATGAAAGCCTCTCTCAGGATTAAATGTTACCGGTTGAGTCGGTGTATTACTTAAATAGTTATTTGCCACTCAGAGTCAGGGCAACCCAACTCCAAAAAAAAATAAATGAAGAAAGACTCGTTTTAATACTCGGCTTCTTATTGATCCCCAATTTTATCTACTTCCTTTTCCTGAAATTTAGTACTTATTCTTACTCATGACCAACATCTTACCCTGGCGCAAGTAGAAACAATTGAAATTGTTCAAGTGAAGGCGGAAGTATGATAATAAAGTAACTAAAAGTTCCTGTTGATAGTTCGCCGATTACATCAGTTTAAATAAAATACAGGTGGCAAGGGACTAATGCAATAAAATGTTAAATACTCTTTGAAGTCGCCATTTATGGTTAACTCATTACGTAGCTCCTAACAATGGCCGAAGCATCATTTTGGGATTGCCAGTTCAAGCAAAAGTACGCATCACTTTTTTTACTTATTTAAAATGAACGCACAAAGTATTTGAAACTATGCTTTTTTTGGAAAAGCCTTCTCTCACAGTTCCCTGATTGCATCGCCAAAATTTCTTATATTAATTGATTGAAGGTGAAGGATTAATTTGAGTGGAATGAATGATTCAACACCTAATACGACGCCTCTTGTGTATCTAGAGTAATCTAAAATAATGCAAAACTTGACTAATTATGGAATTCTCCTTTTAATGCTTTGTTACTGGGGTGTGTGATAGACTTACCTCCACGTGGTGCACCCTGGGCAATGTATACTCATACGGCAAAAAAGTCTAAAATCCGGCAGTTGATTTCAAACTACCATGACCCCACCGTATGTCATATTCGACCACTTCCACATTTATCACCTTACCTTACCTTTTTTCTACCTTTCTGTCTGTTTTTCTGTCTGTCTGTCTGTCTGTCTGTCTGTCTGTCTGTCTATCTGTCTGTCACTTCTACATCTGTGAATCACTCTTCTCTTCGCCCTCTCCACTTTTTGTGACTTTAATGTTCCCCTCTTCTGTGAAGTCTGAAATCAACTTATGGGCAAATGAAGACTCCCATAAAGCCTGCGAATTTATATAAATAAACAAATAAATGTTTTGTTACTTGATAAATGACTACTGTAGATGTACATTTTAGCTCTCCTTTTCAACTAGAGACTTGGCTAGCTCTACCAATCTTCGCCTTGCATCAGTTCAAGGAATCGTGGCTTTGAGAATTTCATCTCAACAAAATAAAGTGAGCTCAGCATAACTCACTTCCGTCTATTTGAGCAGTAAAGAATATTAAAAGTTGGAAGAGCGATGAATTAGCTGCATTCCAGATTTCTAAGTCTTCGCATTTTCAAAAAAAAACGAAAACAAAATTAATTTCTCAATATATTAAGGTGATATGGCATTTTGAAATGTTGACACAATTTAATAAATGATAAACAAGCTGATGCATTTTACCTTTGACAGACACTGCTGATTCAAATCTGGCAATCGATTGTTGAAAAAAAAGAAGAAAATTTAGTACTTAAACAATTACGAAAATATTTAACTCTAGAGTGAGCCATAGATTGAAAAAATAAGAGGGAAGTATTAAAGCTTCCAACCGTACACTGTTTTCAGGTAGTAAAGCGCATCCACAATTACTGAATGCCTACACATGGTCTCGTGATTGGGCGAGTATTTATGTCCGCTCAGAGAGTTTTTTTAAAAATTGTCAAAATCTGAGAGTTTAGATCAAATCACTGAAAGAGCAACTTGCATCAGAAAAATAGTGAGTTACGATATTCAAGAATTCACCATTTTCAAGCCAATTCTTCACTCCACTTACTGACAGGCGATTTAAGGAAATTCATGTTATGAAACTTTTATGACTTGGGCGGTTGATCACCATATGTTCGCTATCATTTAAATCCCACCAAGCCTAACCTTCTAATCCTCTAAACAAAATAACGAAATAACTGTCGATTTTAATTTCATGAAATTTCGTTGCTAACGTCAGGAAAGACACAATTTAAAAATAGTAAAGACGTCAAACCTCTCAGACAGCTCCAAAATTCGTGTCTAGCAATCATGGCAATATACTAAGAAATAACAACGAAAAGATAACACTCTATTTGAAAATAAAAGTTATAAAATCAGCCACACATATAAGAACAATTTGCTTAAATAACAAAAGCCAGCAAATATGAATTCTAATTTAACAATATTTTGAGCAAGTCAAAATTAAATTATGAATAAAACCATGGTGATTTGTACATTTATTGCAACACAGTTCATTAAACACTTAACATCAACCTAATATGAATGACGTCCCCCTTGCACGTTGCTATTGAAGTATTAACCAATAGACTAAGCTCATGTCCAAAACAGTTCTACAACACACACAAAATTGGAAGCAGTACCATGACCCAACCTTTTGAAATTGGTAAAGTTATAAGCAAGTCCACGTGCATAACAAGACGAATTTGAACTTAATTAGGAAAATGCAAATGAATGCAGACCTTAGTTAAGTAAAAATTGGCATGGGAAAATTCCATCCCATTGTTTAGGAATTTATACCCCTTTTCAAAATGCGCAAATATAGTTCCAAAATCACTATATTTACGGAGAGAGTGCACGATAGACTTCCCTCCATGTTGTGCACCCTGGGCAAAGTATACCCATACGGCAAAAAATTGTCTATAAACCGGTAGTTAACTCCGGACTTCAAACTACCATAACCTTATTGTATGCCATATTCGAACACTTCCACAATACTCACCTTCCCTCCCCCCCCCCCTCTCGAATTTTTTTGACTTTGATGCTCCTCCCTTCTGTGAAGTCGGAAGTTAAATAAAGGGCTAATGAAAAGCATCATAAAACCTGCCATTTAATATAAATATTTGCAGTTAAGAGGGGGGCATTGGGCGGGCTTCCCCCAATAGCATAACACAGTATTCAAGTTAGGATACATCAAATGACCTCTATCAGTACAATTCCATTATTGTCCTTAACAAGACTTTCCCACATTGTTGCTATCGGTTCGCAGGTTCACATTACAGTCGCCATAGTCAAATTAGCATAAATCAGTAACAAAGAAAAAAGCTAATGGAATGTGTCTACAAAGCACTTATCTGTTACAATATGTTAATTCAATTATGTAGATATAGCATTACCACTAACTAGACTAAGAGGATAGAGAAAATTAAAGATGAAAAGTGAACTCACTTTCCGTAGAGTTGAATCTTGTGCTCCGGAGGACAGACTAGTAAAGCGTCATCGAATCTTCTGAACAAAAAAACAGATAAAGAAAATTTAAAGCAAACAGTATTTATGTGATTCTATTAAGAAGTAATTCTTCAATGGCGTCTCTGTAGCATAAACCGTCATTTAGTAAAACCCATTTAAGGCAACATATACAGCATTTGACACTGAATTGATGGTAATGCTAGTTCCTCCAATGAACAGCAATGTATTTGGCGATAAAAAAGCTATGGGATCTCGGATATTCAAGAAGTTAAGTAGTTGGTGTTATTGGAATGAGATTGCCTTTTGTCAAAATGAGCAAAACGCTTGGTATATTGGACACTATCATTATTAATAAACTCTCGGTGGCACATCATTCCTTAACACACACACACACACACACACACACACATTGACCTTTTGCATTCAGTTGAGGTGGAATTGCAATTTGTTACATTTGACGAGGCAAAAAATGCCCCTCCATGTTTTTCTAGAATAAGATTTTCCCAATTAAACAAACAGTTTTATTTTTAGCATTTTAGTAGGAGAAGGAGAAAAGAAGGCAAGCTATGTTAAATTACAAAGCATTCTTTTGTGTGCGAGACTGGAGGGGAAAGAACTTTGAGTAGTCATGTGGAGTAGGGAGGGTTACACACACACACACACACACACACACACACACACACACACACACAAGGAATATGTCAATTATTAATTCTACTCTCCTCTCTCTCTCTCCCTCTCTCTCTCTCCCCCCAAACCAGGTAACTTCACAAATACCAGATGTAGAACAAAAAAAGAAACAGCAGCTTTAACATGCCTGCGCTTTAACGAAAATACTCTCCAATTCGGCGTTAAATATTTAAGAGACAGTAGAGGAAAGATAGTTGTTTTCATAGTAAATTCCAATTTTGATAGAGGAAAATATAAATAAACCGCCTTTTTGAACCAATTAGATTTGTTTATCAACTATACTGTGGTGGTTTATTGCCTATAAACCTAACTTGCCTACTTGTTAGTTGGAAAGTTAATTGATCACGAAATATTTGCGCAAGTAAGAGGAATACCTACAAGTTGAGTAAAGACCAATCTTTTTCAAATCACGAGGAGTTTGAATTATTATTAAAAAAACCAAGATAGATGAAAATCATACCGAAGTAACTGCAAGGTGAGTTAGAAAGAAAATCTATCAAAATACGCAGAAGTTATGGAAAGTAATTAAAAACTGGGAGAATTGTCAACATCCACCAAAAATGCACTCTACCTTCTTCTGCTATCGAGAAAAAAAAATAAGATTGAACTGAGATATGCAAAATGAGTAAAAACTGTGGCTTTTAATGACCAAAATCTGGTGTTACTTTCAAAGCTGAGCTTGCATAGAACGAAGTGTTCTCAAGTACAAAGAAAGGAAGAGTCGTCAATAACCACCACGCAATTTCCAACAAAGGCCTAAATTTGCAAAAATGCCACCTTTTTCGCAAATCAGTAAATGCAACATTGTCTAAATGCCGCCTTCAGTTGATCAAATTGACTAGAATAACAAGGCATTCTTCGATATATTCGCACCTATAAACGCGCCTATTCACGGTCATCACACCGTTAAAAGAAGTCAATAAAGGAAGCACTTAAGGGAGAGGCGGGGGAAGAGGGGG
>UZAE01013545.1:0-21333 GCA_900617975.1 Rodentolepis nana | reverse complement strand
GGCATCTTGTTGGTTATCATTAGCCCTTTAGTTGACTCCAGGCTTCACAGAGGGGAAGGACCATCAAATTGAAAAAGTCGAGAGGGGGGGGGGCGAACAGAAAAGTGTTTCAAAGATGTAAAAGAGACAAACACAAAGGTAGAAAAAAAGGTGAGGTGAGTACTGTGAAAATAGTCGAACATGGCATAGAGTGAGGTGATGGTAGTTTGAAGTGAGAAGTCAACTGCCAGTCAATAGACTTTTTTGCCGTATGAATATACGTTGCCCAGGGTGCACCACATGGAGGTAAGTCTATCGCACACCCCTTATTTGAAATATATAAATCATTCTGAAATATGTCTCCAGAAATGTTAGCCCTTACCCAACCTTTTATTATTTTGCTCCCGTGAATTCCAGTGATGCAGTTTTTCGCCACTTAAATAGATAGTATTATGGTATTTTTGCTTCATGAATATTTCACCATGTTAGGTCTGCTTTGACACGCGTAACTGTCTAAACCTCCAAACTGACATCTGGCATGTGATTTTCTCAATATCTACCCATCTGTACTTTTTTTCTTATTTCCCCATCACGGTATCAGCTTATTTTTGACCCCTCAAGAATCCCAATTGAAACCCACTGTGGCATATGGTGATAGTCTTTTACGGAAGAAAATATGGTTGAGGTCCATCTGCTACGCACCCACGTGGCATAACTCACTGCCATAAATTGGGGAACCCACAAGGCAGATTGTCGGTTATTTGAGGGTAAACAAACATAATCGGGACTCTAACCTCCGTGCAGACGAGCAAAGTCTGTGGTCCAATTAAAGGAAGATAGAATGATACGAGATCAGCATGGATGAAGCACAGTTTGTTCTCAACAATGCTTTTGTTAGACTCGACAGTAAGAGGATGGAATTAGTTTTCACGACTCTTTTATTCCCTTTAAACATTTTCAGCAATCCAATTACTGTATCATAGGGTATGCGATAGACTTACCTCCACGTGGTGCACCCTGGGCAACGTATGTTCATGCGGCCAAAAAGTCTATTAACCGGCAGTTGACTTCTCACTTCAAATTACCACGACCCCCCCCCCCGGTTGTCAGATTCGACCCCTTCACCATACTCACCTTACCTTTTTCTCTACCTTTGTGTCTGTCTGCCTCTTTTACATCTGTGAATCGCTCTTCTGTTCCCCACCCCTCGACTTTCTTCTACTTTGAAGAACATTCCCTCTGTGAAGCCCGAAATCAGCTAAATGGCTAATGATATCTATTTAAACGCCTGCCATTTGAAATAAATAAATTATTGTATCATTAGCATGTCATTGATGCCGTGTATCGAGGCTCAAGCTAGGGTTCAACTCTAGCGAGAAACACTTGGTATTTCAAAAGGAATTTTTGAGAAATGATCAACTCAATACACTCAGAACTTCTGCAGAAACTTATATTCTATCTCCTGAGGTGTGTGATAGACTTACCTCTACGTGGTACACCCTGGGCAACGTATACTCATACGCCAAAAAAGTATATTAACCGGAAGTAGACTTCTCACTTCAAACTACCATGACTCGACTGTACGTCATATTGGACCACTTCCACAGCACTCATCTCACCTTTTCGCTACCTCTGTGCCTGTCTCTTTTACATCTGTGAATCACTCTTTTAATCCGCCCCCTCTCGATTTTTTGTGACTTGATGTTCTTCCCCTCTGTGAAGCCCAAAGTCAACAAAATGGCTAATGATAACTATCATAATGTCTGCCATTTGATATGAATGTTTCATCTCAGCGTACTACTTCTTGCTGAAAGTTTCCTAAGAACGCTTTTCATATATTACTCTTGAAAACAGTTATTAGGACTTAGTAACTGCAGAAATCAACTTTGGAAGTCTTGGAATCCATTCCAAATCGGTGAACAATCGTGATGGCCACAAAGAGGAAAATATGAGCACGACCTCAACTGGAGATAGAAACTAAACCATTCCTGAGAGATGGATAATGTCTGGTAAAATGGAAAACACGATGAACATAAAAGTAACTCAATTAGGGACATGGAGGATACGACGTTTAAGTCGAAAATAGAATTAGGAAATCAGTTTATTTTGTCATCCATTTGACTGTCCCCATTTTACTACATCTTCACCTGATTTTGAAGTATTGACGCTCGGGTTTAAAGGTCAACAAATGCCAGATTTTATTGATCAGGTGCTATATTTCCCCATAAATTTTAGCTTATGCAAGTATTTAAGGTGGGCTTAAAGCTTTTACAAGAGAAACATGAATAAAATTTCATTGTCCTCATTTTAAAGTTGATTGGGAAGAGTATGTTTTATTAGTGTTTCAGCAAATCTTATTTTATTACTACAAATTAATTATCTTTGCTCAACATCGTCTAGAACTCTAATTAGACGTTTTCGGCAAATTAACTCAATTGTTAATTGACAATTCTACTTTTTGAGAGTAGGGCATGCATTCCTGAGACCCTCTGAATGGGAAACAAAATGGATGAAAGTAGATGGGCTCTAGATTAGAAATTCGTTGAATTTATAATTTCAGCTCCGCACTAATTAGATCTATAATAAGAATATCGATTTAGTGCTCCATCGAATACAGTTAAGCTTAAACATGTCTGGCTTTGATTAGTTAACCAAAAGTTCCATTATAACCCTAATTTTGGAAATATCAAATTTATTGCCCAAAGGATTTCTATATTTATAAGAATACAGTAATGTTTTTAGCTAAATTTATCTCCTTCTTGCCTATANACAGAAAGTCTATTAATCGGCAGTTGACTTCTCACTTCAAACTACTATGACCCGAATATTTGTAATATTCGACCCCCTTCCACAGTACTCATCGGACCTTTTCTATGTGCTTATGTCTGTCTGTCTCTTTTACATCTGTGAATCATTATTCTGTCCTCCCTCTCGACTTTTTGTCACTCTGATGTTCCTTCTCCTATCAGTGAGGCCCGAAGTCAGCTAAAGAGCTAATGATAACTATCAAAACGCCCACCATTTGAAATAAATAAATAAATAATATTTTCTGATAAAACTTTGATGAATTATGTATTGCAGAGGCCATGTATCTGAAACTAGTGATCTCTGATGGTCTAAGTTATCCTTGTGGTCCTTATAATTTGAGAATCTGAAATCCTTTCGCTTAGTTAAAGGTTAACTGTTTAGACCTACCTCCACGTAATGCACCCTGGCAACGCATACTCAAACGGCAAAAAGTCTTTCAACTGGCAGTTGACTTCTGACTTCAAACTACCATCACCCCCACTGTATGTCATTTTCTACCACTTCCACAGTACTCGACTTTGTGTCTGTCTCTTTTACATCTTTGAAATACTCTTCTGTTCTCCCCCCCCCCTCCCCTCTCGACTATTTTTCACTTTGATGTTCCTCCCCCTCTGTGAAGCCTGAAGTCAACTAAAGGGCTATCGATAACTATCAAACGCATGCCATTTGATATAAATTAAAAAGCATGCTCGTTTTGTATGCAAACTAATTGGTATTTATANCCTACTTTCAAAGGAGAGGGAAATGCGAGCTATACCCATAGGGATTCTCTAAATTTGGAATTCGGTTTATATACTATAATAAGATTTAATTTATTTTAGAATATATTGCTGATCAAATTTCCAAATAAAATTCTATAAATTCCATTTGGATAACTGATTTATAGACCAAAATAAAATATTTTCTGAGAAGGTGCGCAATAGACTTACCTCCACGTTGTGCACCCTGGACAACGTGTACTTTTACGACAGAAAGTCTATTAATCGGCAGTTGACTTCTCACTTCAAACTACTATGACCCGAATATTTGTAATATTCGACCCCCTTCCACAGTACTCATCGGACCTTTTCTATGTGCTTAATTCGCCCCCTTTCACAGTACTCATCTTACCTTTTTTATAACTTTGTGTCATATCTGTCTGTCTCTTTTACGTCTGTGAATCATTATTCTGTCATCTGTCTGCCTCTTTTACATCCGTGAATCGCTCTTCTGTTTCCCTGTCTGTCTCTTTTACATCTGTGAATCATTATTCTGTCCTCCCTCTCGACTTTTTGTCACTCTGATGTTCCTTCTCCTATCAGTGAGGCCCGAAGTCAGCTAAAGAGCTAATGATAACTATCAAAACGCCCACCATTTGAAATAAATAAATAAATAATATTTTCTGATAAAACTTTGATGAATTATGTATTGCAGAGGCCATGTATCTGAAACTAGTGATCTCTGATGGTCTAAGTTATCCTTGTGGTCCTTATAATTTGAGAATCTGAAATCCTTTCGCTTAGTTAAAGGTTAACTGTTTAGACCTACCTCCACGTAATGCACCCTGGCAACGCATACTCAAACGGCAAAAAGTCTTTCAACTGGCAGTTGACTTCTGACTTCAAACTACCATCACCCCCACTGTATGTCATTTTCTACCACTTCCACAGTACTCGACTTTGTGTCTGTCTCTTTTACATCTTTGAAATACTCTTCTGTTCTCCCCCCCCCCTCCCCTCTCGACTATTTTTCACTTTGATGTTCCTCCCCCTCTGTGAAGCCTGAAGTCAACTAAAGGGCTATCGATAACTATCAAACGCATGCCATTTGATATAAATTAAAAAGCATGCTCGTTTTGTATGCAAACTAATTGGTATTTATATATTCAGGCCCCCTTTTCTTGAGCGCATGCTTTAGAGATCATTTCTCATTTTAACTACTGTAGAAGCAGCAAGAAATATTGATCGAATTTTTAAAAGTTCTTATCCCTGTGGGATATTTTAATTACAAATTTGCTGAATTTTTAACCTCCCAAGACTTGGTAATCGGTGAAGGACAAGATTCACAGCAGTTTCCACCTCATTAGCCACATTGTGGGGGCACAAAACCCAAACTTCGACGCCCTTCACCCCCTTCTCCCTTTACCCCCCCCCTTGACCTTTTCAGTCATGATGGAGATGGAGATAGGGGGGTGTTCGAGGCATAACGCTGGTGAAGTGGCCATCTTGGGTGTCATAGGTTCCCTACTAAGCCGTCTTTTTGCTCCCTACAGCTTGACAACAGCTCCAAATCCGATCAAATTAATTGAGAACAGTTTGATTGCGCATAGCCTAAAGCTGATCAAATAATTACTTACTAAAAGCGAAAAAATATCATCGAAACATTTTTACATTGCCTACATTTCCATAGTAAGTTAACTACATGTTAGAACAAGATCACAACAGTATTATAGTTTGAGGTTTATCTGATATGCACTCAGTGGTTAAAGTAATTAGAAATAAAACTTGAAAACTTACTTTTGCTTAAAATGTAAAATAGAAATGGTTAAATTTTTTATTTGTTCCTAATAATTCATACGTAAGCAGATTGCTTAATTAAAAATTGACTATTATTTAATATACTACTAATTCAATTTGGTCATTTCAAATTGTGTATTTAATTAACCGCTGAGCAAAGATAGTAGAAATAACATCCCTCAATCTTTCATTTACTTCGCCAGTAATTAATTAATTAACTTTCCAAATCTAACATCTGTGAATTATAGATGCGCGCGTTAGATCTCAATTGTAGAAACAAGGGGTGTCAGTAAAATGTCTGCAGCTGTCAATCTGAAATCAAGGAGGAATCAGAGTCGTTCCTTCCTCAGATAAAATCGGTATTTGAGCAGTCCTGATGATAAACTGCCCGACCTGAGAGAATTCTAATTCAAGCACACCTGGTTGAAGTCTTTCGCCCAGGCTAACAATTAGGTCAAAGGGAACACAAAGACTCAAAACAGCCTCAATCACACAAACATCACAGTTTAGAGAAGCGGTGGGGTTGATATCATGCAAGTTGTTTGTAATTGATTAAATAAAAAAGACAGTTAAAAGTAGAGTCAAATGGGAGAAATTAGAACACTCCGAAGCCTTTAAACCAAAAATGTTTGCTTGATTTAGGACGAAAGTATGATTTCTCACAGGTTCAATATTATATTTAAGGGATGTGGGATAGACTTACCTCCTCGTGGTGCACCCTGAGCAACGTCTAATCATACGGCAAAAAAGTCCATTAACCGGCAGTTGATTTCTCACTTCAAACTACCATCACCCCCACTATATGTCATATTCAACCCCTACCAGAGTACTCATCTTACCCTTTCTGAGCCTTTGTGTCTGTCTGTTTCTTCTAGAATCACTCTTCTATTCCCCCTCCTGAATTCTTCTCACTTCGATGCTCCTCCTTCCCTCTGAGAAGCCCAAAGTCAACTAAAGAGCTAATGATAACTATCAAAACGCCTGCCATTTGTTATAAATATTATATTTATAGAAGGGAGGGAGGTAGACTGGAGTTACGATTGGTTACCCTTCTGGATGTTTGTGACCATAATCCCGTTTCAAAGTCAAGTTTCATACCCATTGGGATAAAATTGTAATGATCAAATTGTCATCTTCATAAACGAAGATGTACGTTCACTTGTGTTTTTTACCGATTTCGCATTCTTAGTTATGCAGCGTTTCGTTGATATGGCTGTTGCTATCCACTTTCATTAATAATGAATTTAACTTAAATTCTATTTAAATAAGCAATATAACTTGGCTTATAGGTGGTCACTCCTAATCTAATTAAACGGAATTTGAGCACCGCCCATGGAAAGCCCGGGTTACACTACTTTCCATGTCATTTATTGTGCGCCAATGATCATTCATCTCATGGCCTCTACCTCAGTTGACACAGTTTAACATGATTTCAGACTTTGCAGAGAAGTAAGTTGATCACTGCGTCAACGAATAGGGAAGTGTTTATTGCCCATGATTTCGGGTCAGTTTGGGGGGTCATCGCTCATAAAATAGAGGCCTAGACAAAAGTACGGACAAAAAGGTACGCACCTGCTGTAGTTTAAACGCAATTTTATTTTAAAATGTAATTTACCAATTTTACATTTCAATGCTGGGGGGTGTACGATAGACTTACCTCCACGTGGTACACCCTGGGTAACGTATACTCATACGGCAAAAAGTCTATCAATGGGCAATTGACTTCTGACTTCAAACTGCCATGACCCCACTGTGCCATATTCGACTACTTCCACAGTACTCACCTCACCTTTTTTCTACCTTAGTCTTTGAAGCACTCTTCTGTTCCCCCCCTCCCTCTCGACTTTTTTTCCACATTGATGTTCCTTCCCCTCTGTGAATCCTGAAGTCAACTATCAGATAACTATCAGAACGCCTGCCATTTGACATAAATACATTCCAATGCTATCGATTTTCAAGTAGATCATGAGCATCTATGTGTTTATAACAAGAAAGTCACGAACAATATTACTTCACCATTACTAGGAAAGCTGTATATATCATGGTAATTCAATGCATCAAGCGAAGTATGATGATGTAATCCATCGCGCGTCAATTAAAAAATGACATTGGAATATTGTTTTCCATTGGCAAAATACTTAGAGCTTCTGTGAAGATTAATTCAGATGTTCTTTTGGGGTTCAGAGATTCAGCTTTTGAGAAATAAGGAAAATTCATACTCACTATCTGGCTAATAAAATGAATCTTGAAAATATATGAATGCTGAAATCACTTTAAGTAAAACAGCAAGCTTCTCGTCATGTTTGTACTCCTTAATAGTCTCAAACGTCTACTCATGATCCATGATTCGAAGAGACATGAGCAGGCATTCTATAATGTAAATTACGTGATGAGTTCTGAATATTCTGTACATAAATTCATCCAGAAACCGAAAAAACACTAAAATACGCTATGTGTAGGAGAGTAGCCAAGTATAAACGGAAAATTCTCAACATTCTGACTCAAAAAATCCTTTGTTCCAACTTTAGATGCCCTAATGCGATTATGTCCCCTATATGGGGTGTGTGATAGACTTATCTCCACGTGGTGCACCCTGGGCAACGTATACTCATACGGCGAAAAAGTCTATAAACCGGCAGTTGACTTCTGACTCCAAACCACCATCACCCCACTGTATGTCATATCCGACTACTTTCAAGGTACTCACCTCACTTTTTTTCTACCTTTGTGTCTGTCTCTCTTACATCTTTGAATCACTCTTCTGTCTCCCCTCCCCCAAGACTTTTTTCACTTTAATGTTCCTTGCCCTCTGTGAAGCCTGAAGTCAACTAAAGGGCTAATGATAACAATCAAAATGCCTGCATTGATATAAATAAATGTCCCCCATATAGGATAAAGTAAGCAATGAGCTCTTTGAATTAGAAATCGTTCAGTTGTGGTAAACATTTTCTATTCCATATATATATATATATATATATATATAGGTAAATACAGTTTTTTAAATGGGTTAGGTCATAAATACTCTAGAAAAATGAAATGATATGTACAAGACAAAGGAGCAAGGCCGTTCTCTAGTGAGTGCCTCCTTGTTTACCAGTAGATTTATCACGAACTAAATGAGATTTCAGCGGACCTTGGCCAAAAACGTTTCTTTTGACTTGAAAATTCCTGGGAGAATTCAACCGATTCTACAGTGAAGAGAAGGAGAGGAAAAACGATTAGTTGATATTTGACAAATCATGAGCTAACTGGAAGCGTGGATTTTTACCTTGGGAGTATGAAGACTAAGAGGAGACTCGAGGTTAGTTGTGTCAAGTAAAAGTGAAGGCGGTTGTAACTTTGGTTTGGGGGATTTTTGAACTTCCGAGGGCGAAGACCAATCGAAGAGTTTCCGCTTTGGTGACTTCAACGGCGACTTGCCTGAAGCACTATCTAGACTGCCCCTACTGTTATATCGGAAACTGCATTTCATTGCTGGACTTGTTTCAGTCTAGAAATAGGCAATAAAAATTAAGCTAGGCATGATTTTGAGCAAAATGATGGAATTTAAGTCCCAGTAGTTACCTGTAAACTGAAGAGGTTTTTCTGACAGTCAGCTAGGAATAGACTTGGTAGTCGGAAAGGTTCAATAATATTGGAACCACTCGGAGGCATATCTTTCTTTGAGATTTCAACCAGTAAACGCACTGGATAGAAATTTTTCGCGTCTTGCAAATCACTCAATGGAGCATTATCGCTAACCATGAACGCTGGACCAAAAAGCACCCCTGTATCTTCTGGTTTCACCTCACAAACCGGTTCCTCTGTAATGAGGGCTAACAAGTGTCCCAAAGGTCGATAAATGTACTCCAAGTGATTGCTCGGAGCTAGCTGCAAGAGGAGTCGCAAAGCCCGACACTGCACTGTTATCTCCCCCTCGTGTTCAGGAGTGAATTCCACTTTAGGATTGTAGAGTTGTTTTAGGAGATAGTGAAGCTTCTCCGGAAAGAGTGGTCCATTGGCTTTCAGAATACGTGTCAATACATTTGCCACTGCGCCTGCATCGTGTTGTGATAGGAGACTAACTATTTCACCACCTGTTTTCAGAACACATTCCTTAGATAACAAAGGCCTCTCTTCCCGTTTAATTCTGTGTAACATTTCCGTTTCCAGTAATTTCACGTGCCGAACAACCGCATTTCTTCGGAAGATTTGCTTGTAACGGTCTGTAATGAATTAGATGAAGATATTGGCACATAACCCACATTATTAATTATCTTTTTAAAACACTTTTAACTTACAGCGTTTTTCATTTATAAGGTAGTTAATCATGATGTAAATGATCCTATACCATTCATTAGAGTCTACAGGAGAGAAAGTAATAAACGGGTATTTGCATTGAATGAAACTATTTTAAAATGAGAAAATTTTAAGTTACATTGCTTTTTAGCATCATCAGCGGTGATAGATCTGCAGACCTTTAGTACTTTGGCAATTGGTGAAGGTGGACGGTTTGAGGTGCTGATTAGAGTTCGGCAACCCGCCTCATCTTTGTGGATATCCTTTACCAAGATATCCAGGTCTTTCAAGTGGATTTCAATATTCTTGAGATAGATTGAGACAAGGCTGACAAATTGTCGACCATAATGTGCACGAAGATCTTTTAATGACCTGTCGGGCTGGACTAAATCATCATCAAAAAAGTCCGATGAAGCAGGAACAGATGAGATAATTATTCTTGAAGAAGGCGAAAGCGAAGGAGATCCTGTTGTCTAAATGAGCAGAAATGTAAATTAAACTTCAGTAATAATTTACCTCAATGGACGCATCTTTCGTAGGAGTTTTGGATTCAGTCCAGTTATCTTCCATTGGAGTATAAAGGTCCTTGGATGTTGATTCTGCAGGCTTGATTTCAAAGGACTTTCTACGCATTAACCAATTCATGGGTGAAGCTCTTCTTTTCTTAGACTCCTGTGACACAGGCGACAATGATCTTCCCCTTTTACTTCCACTTAATAATCCTAGTCTCATGGAATACTTCTCAGGCTCTTGTTCGTCCGAATTCATGAGAGCAGATTTCATTAATGACTAAGAGGATTTCGCCATGTACTGATTGCTTGGCACAGGTCTACCAATCGACCAATAAGAAATAGGAATGAGTTGAAAGGAGTGATCGCCTTACTAACCAATCAGGATTGAGCGCGTGCGTTTACGAAACGTGTGGGTTTTGCGCACAGACGTTACATTGAACTTTGATTTCAATGTTAACACTTTGCCAATTATTGACAAGTTTTATATTTGTTCCTCCCCCCTTGTGAAATTCGAAGTCAAATAAGGGGCTAATGATAAATATCATAAAGCCTACCATTTAAAAAATAATAATATTGCTTAGGACGGTGAATCGCCAAATTCAGACTTTGTTTTACAAGAAAGTCTGGGTTCATTTAAATCTTGAAACATAAAATGAAACAGAAATATTTGACAAAAATGTGGAAGGCAAAGACGATGCTCAATACCGAATCATAAAAAGAGCAATTGTAATATTTCAATATTTTAATAATGGGGTGTGCGATAGACTTACCTCCACATGGTACACCCTGGGCAACGTATACTCATACGGCAAAAAAGTCTATCAATGGGCAATTGACTTCTGACTTCAAACTACCATGGTCCGACTGCTTGTCATATTCGACTACTTCCACAGTACTTACCTCACCTTTCATCCACCTTTGTGTCTGTCTCTTTAACATCTTTATAACACTCTTCTGTTCCCCCCCCCCCTCTTCTCGACTTTTTCCCTTTGATATTCCTTCCCCTCTGTGAAGCCTGAAGTCAACTAAAGGACTAATAATAACTATCATAAAGCCTGCCATTTGATATAAATAAATTGATATTTTAATAATTAATGCATTTTATTTCCCTGTTCACTTCGTTCGACTAATTTCAACAAATCGTAAGGAATAATGTAGTCTTTTAACATTTTTTTTAAATTTTAAGAGTTTTGCGTAAATGATAACAGATTAACAAAATCGGAAAAGAATTAGAATAAAAACTATTTTAGGTGAAATTCCGTAGAATTAATCAGGTAAGGAAAATGTTTTTCCTTTTCACTTCTCCGTCTTTCATTCTTCTGTGTACTCAACTTAATAATATTGTTTAATTTAATTAATTGAAAATTTTCGATTTTCACCAAACGGTCCGATGTTATGGTGAATAAAAATAGCAAGATAAGGACCTTATTTATTTAACTGGATATGTGAGTGGTCGTTTTCCCTATCTTCCCCAATATAACAACTGGAATCATGTGCGTTCGACTGTGACAAGCTCTCAGCGAGTTTCTGATAGTGTCCAAATATCAGGGAAGAGTAACTTCGAGGTCATTTATCTGCGGCCCTTCAAAGGAGCAGCTTTTATACTGCTCTCTAATTTTGGACATCAGCTTCGACTTGTCCTACAGGCTATGGTAGTTACAATAAAATTCTTCGGTACTTGCCAATCACAATGCCGAGGACTAAATGTGTTTTGGTATACTTCAGAAGGTAATATAAACCTGCGGTTTGAGGAGGTTGGACTGCATTCTCAGTGTGTTAAAGGTGAACAGCTGTGGGTCCTCGGCTTTGTGGACAAAGCATAGTGCGGTTATAGACTTATACATTTTAAAAGAATGACAATATTCTGTTTCCTGAAATTTGCCTGTGAAGGTGAATATTTCAGGCACATTTGAGAAGGGAAAAAATTGAAGACGAGGACGAGGTCGAGAAGGGGTTAGAAAGTGTTAAAGACAGATCTTGAACTGAACATTTTGAGTAAAACGACAGAAGATGGGCTAAAACAATACCCAATCATGGGGAAGTGAGTACAAATTGCAGTTAGACAATCAATAAATTCCCTAAAACCTTTCGAAAGAGTTAAAGCATAGTTTTATTGATTTCCTATGGAAAAATTGATTAAAAGTGGAAAGCACTTCTTCGAATGTTTTATTGAATGCCTAATGACTGTAAGAGGCTCTGAATGTCCTCTTCTTGACCACACCAAGAAACCCAATTATTGATCCATGTAACTAACCTTTTAAAGCACTCAATCAACATAATATGAGAGATCAGCTAGCTTATTGAAACAGGAAATTAAACAATGAGGAATGCTTTAATGTCCTGACCTCAATGTAAACTCATTCACATTCCTTTCCCACTCTTCCCTTCCTCTCTTACACCCCTTTTTTACTATTTCGTGTTTTTGTACTTCTCACTAAAATTATAATTGCTCAATATTTGTGGAAAAACAGCATTAATAATCAATACTTATCTCTGAAATCTTAATATTAAGTGTCATTGTCGTGTTACAGGTAAATTAATTTGCATGAGAAAGTAAGATTTTAGGAATACGAATCAAAAGAATAATTATATCTCATCGAATTTCGGTAATATACCAATCCCCCCTCATTATTTAGGAGACGTACAAGACAATTAAGAAAATCCAAGTTGGCTCCCGAAAACCAACATCCGGTGTATTTTTTATCCACTAATTTCGCCAAATAGAACCCCAAAGCGCCCTAAAAATTATAAAGAAAATACATTTTCAAAGAAAAATTAGTACTAAATAGTAAAATTCTCTTTAAAGATACTCCCAATTGAAATATATCCATATAATGTAGACATTTCATAAGTACAAATCTCTTTGCAGTTTTTTCTTAAATCCCCTCCAACTTTATTTTGATCGAATTCCACTTACTACCTACTTAACCGAACTCCTCGAAGTAGTCGAGATATCCGAGATCAGCAGAATTTGAACCATAAACCACTCAAGAAGAGTGCTGTATCCAAGGCAAGTTTAAGATTGTTTACTTTTTTCCGCCTCTCTCTCTCTTTACACCCATTCCTATAGATCTAAAAACGGGTTAAAACATGCACTCAAAAGTGTACAACTTAAGAATAATAGGATAAAGCAGTTGTTGACATCTATAAAAGAAATGAAGGGTAGAATACCCTAATTAGTAATCTCATTAACCATTAAAAGGAATTATTTGCAATCTGAGGAGGAATATGTGAATAATTTATTAAGCTCCGTTTATTATTTTGGCAAATATGATATATTTAGAACATTTTTTGCGGTAGATCTAATCAATGAATATGCAAAGCTTTATTTTCCAAAGAAGAATATTCTTTTCCTTGCGAAATTTTTACTTTATTCTTTCTTTGAATCTTTGAGGATTTCTTCATCTCATTAACGCTGGTTATTACTTGACTATTCGGCGTAAGGAACACCGACCCACATTCATACCCCTAAAATGACCTCAAATCAATTGGAAATGCGCACGTATGTAAAGTCCCCTCGTTTTATTGCTTTATAATTAATTCTAAAACAAGTATTATACTATGTTACTGGTGGCTGCTGTAACCTAAAATTTCATTGCATTTCATTTGCAACTACTTTACTTTATAAGTAGTTAAACATTGCTGTTCAATTTTTCAATTCTTGTGCATCAAAGTAATAGAGCAAGGAAATTAAAAGAAACACCAATTTCAAACTCACATGCATATAATTCTAAGCATTACAAAACCCATTTCCCCATGGTGTAAAAAGGAATTATATAATCTATTTGACCACCTTTGTGTCATATTTCTTGAGGTCTTCAGTCATTTGAAAATATTATCTAAATTTATTGAGTTTAAACGTCACGTTTGTCTAGATTTAGAGTGACTCTTCTTCTCAGTCACTTTGAGCAATATTTCATTTAATAGAATTTAATTGTAGAAATGCAAGTGCAAGTTAAATTGATCAAGACGGTTGAAATTCCTGGTACACATTTAAGCCACTCCTTTATTGTCTGCGCCAGAACTTTGATTCTGAAAAATTCGACAGGTTTTTTGTTTTTCCCCCATTTAGTTACATACAAAACAAAGAACAAACTACTAAACTGATAAAAGTAGACATTCTTAATCGCATTTTCGGGACTTAGACATCTAATGTACTAGAATTGAAATTACTGTTATGTTCACGAATTTATAAACCAAAACGGCCAGGAGCTATTATGTCTCCCCTTTTCCATTGTCACTTAACTGTAACCAGTTTATGCATCGACAGGAGATCAGTGATCCCAATGAGCATTGCTTTATCTGCCAGTTGGCAGTTTCACATTTATATTTTCTTTGAGATGGTAACGCGCTGTTATTTGCAGAAATTGATTTTGTTAGCTCTTGTAGCCGTAACAACCTGGCTAGCCCAAAATTCTTTTCTGTCTTCTTGACCATACAATTATGAACGCGTTTCTTTAAGGGCTATTTTGGCACCTAATGATTTGAAAGAAGTTTTATATCTAAGACAGCGAGAGAAAATCTCATAGCAGCTCAAAGCCAAAGTCGTCTTTGTTGAAGCTTAATTGCGGGATATCCCAAGGGAATCTGCTGATTCGGCTTATCATTTGTTATGACTCTCCGATAAACCAACTTGTCAATCGAAGTTCTCAGAATATTAAAGAGAGTCTTTTGTAATGAAGCCTTGATAAGCCTTGAGTTTACTTTACTTAATATCCTTAAAAATCTCGGTTTCTGAGATGTTGCAAGGCTTACAGATTCAGTGGCCACTCCATCTGCATGAATTTGTGGCCATTAACGTGTGAGAATTAATTGATTAAATATAGCCGTTTCAAATAGGGAGGTGTTTTAGTTAAGTATCTCCTTTAAAACAAATCCTCACTATTTTATTGATAGTCATAAAGCACTAGTTGAGTATGTGCGATAGACTTACCTCCACGTGGTGCACCCTGGGTAGCGTATACTCATACGACAAAAAGTCTATTAACCGGCAATTGACTTCTCGCTTCAAACTACCATCACCCCACTGTATGTCATATTCGACCTCTCAAACTACCATCACCTCACTCTATGCCATATTCGAATATAAAACTACCATCACCCCACTGTATGTCATATTCGACTATTTCCACAGTACTCGCCTTACCCTACTCTCGACCTTTGTGTCTGTCTCTTTTACATCTTTGAAACACCCTTCTGTTCCCCCTCCCCCTCTCGACTTTCTTTACTTTGATGTTCCTTCCCTTCTGTGAAGACTGAAGTCAACTAAAGGGCTAATGATAAGTGTCATAAAGCCCGCCATTTGAAATAAATAAATAATTTGTAATCTGAGAATTATTGCTCTCCCTCTCGAAAATGTCATACTGAAGTATGTGAATAGTATGTTTGTATAATGATATTGGCAAGCTGGCGTCAAGGTTAGTTCACAAAAAGAGAGAGATGCTGAATCCTAATAAAAATACTAGCAAAAATTGAATGATATGAGGTTTAAAAGGTCAATGGAGTAACAAAGAAAATCATTTCATAAGGGATTTTGGCACATAGATATCAAAAGACTTGAAAAATTATGACAGAAAAGTGTCATACAAGGAACCCAACAGCTTCAGAGTTCATTAAAAATGCTTTCCAAAAACCTAGCTAAGACTGAAATAAATATATTACCGATTAGGCAAAATTTGTGAGTGCTCTGGAAGAACTTGTTCACATAGTTTATTATTTATCAGTTATTTATTTATATCAAATGGCGGGCATTTGGGTAGTTATAAGTAGCCTTTTAGCTGACATCGGGCTTCATAGAGGGGAGGAACATCAAAGTGAGAAAATGTGAAGACGGGGAACAGAAGAATGATTCACGGATTTAAAAGAAACAGACAGACATACAGTTGGGTCATGGCAACATGAAGTCAGAAGTCAACTGTCGGTATATAGACTATTTTTGGCGTATGACTATACGTTGCTCAGGAAGCACCATGCGGAGGTAAGTCTATCGCACACATCTTACTATTTAGCATTGAAAAGGATGTTAGTAACAAGACAATCTCATGTTGTTAAGTAGTATTTAATTTATAGTATGTATTTCCAATTAATTTTTTGTTTCGTTTGATTTGTAATTGGATTAATTTCAACCAGATATTAAATAGCAAATGGACATCTAACGAAATAAGCTCATTGGCTTATACTCTTGGTTAAAATAAGAAGAGCTCAATTCGTGATGTCATACTGTCAAGTCCACATCTCCCAATGGTCATGATTGAGATCCTGTCTACTATATTCATTCGCTC
Organism: Rodentolepis nana; assembly: GCA_900617975.1. Lineage (NCBI taxonomy): Eukaryota > Metazoa > Platyhelminthes > Cestoda > Cyclophyllidea > Hymenolepididae > Rodentolepis > Rodentolepis nana. The sequence goes on along the minus strand of UZAE01013545.1, from coordinate 4,980 downwards.
AATTCGATTTGTCTACATCTTTCTAGAGCTAAGAGTGTATAGTTGACCTTTACAACCTTATACCCGATAGACAACATCTCCCACCAATTCACCCAAATTTCGGATCAATAATAGAGAAGGTTGATCAAAGGGCCAGGTAATCAGATATCCATTTACGAAATTCCGAGGCTACTTGAAAATTGTATTTTTTGAAATTCCTTAATTCGCAAAAGTCAATATTTCAGTATATCGCTGCCAGCTAGTTATCGCTGAGCGTTATAAATTTAATTTTTTCTTTTATGCTGTAAGCGATCTTGCCTGACCCTAAACCTTTCAAAAGCTTACAAATTAATTCTTTTTTTACGTTAAATTAAAAAAGATTGCCCCTCATTGTGGGTTTTCTTCTAAGCTATTTGCGACCTGAAACCATATATGAGAAGCATATCTTGCTCTAACGTGATTGGTCAATCATTCAACTGCACAAAACTTAACGTTAATATGCATCTTCAGTTTTAAATAAATTTCTAGCCTTCACGATGGAGGACGGTGTTAACACGAAGGGAAATGGCAAATGCAATGTGAAAGAAATGGATAGTATGCATTAAGCGCCAAGCACTCTTAAACATGCCATTCATTTTCCTTTTTAAAAGCAATTATTTGGCTTTACTTTAGATGTACTTACAAATCCAGCCGAATACTACGCGGAGATGCGATCAAGCTGCAAGGAAGCTGTTGAGATTGCTGTTGACTATCTGGAGAATGTGGAAAAGTACAGACCTTTCCCAAAGGTCACACCTGGGTTTCTTATTCCACAAATACCTTCTGATCCCCCTATTGAAGGCGTCACTATGCAAGACATCTTCAAGGATGTTGATCAACAACTAATGTCTGGTGTAAATTTACGTTTTCTTTTTTAAAATTTATTTACTTAAATGCACTTTACTTTGCATAACATTTATTTATATCAAATGGCAGGCGTTTCAATGGTTATCATTAGCCCTTTAGCTGATTTCAGGCTTCACAGAGGGAGGGGAGAACATCAAAGCGAAATAAAGTCGAGAGGGGGAACAGAAGAGTGATTCACAGATGTAAAAGAAACAGACAGACACAAAGGCAAAGAAAAAGTTAAGATGAATACTATGACAGTGGTCAAATATGACATACAGTTAAATCATGGTAGTGTAAAGTGCGATGTCAACTGTCGGTTTATGGACTATTTTTGGCGTATGAGTATACGTTGTTCAGGATGCACCAGGTGGAGGTAAGTCTATCCCACATCCCAATTTGCAAAACACAAGTATACAGATTTACCCTATTTAGATTTAGATTTTCAACTCCCCAAAAAACCAAAGTAGAGATTGACCAAATTATCGTGTCTAACGGCAATGGAAACTATAGAGCCAAATTAAAATGTCTAAATATCAAGATTAGTTCAGTGTAGAGGGATAGAGATATTGCCATCCTCTTGGTAATGTCATTTAGCTAAGTACCGATTGAGGCTACACTATTACTATAAAGACTGATGAAACAATCACCCTTATCGATTGTAGGATTTGAACCACAGTGGAATTGGTTACTTGAAGATCGCGGTTTCGGTTATATTTGAAAATCATCATGAATGACTTCCCTTAATTTGTCAAAGCTCAATAATCAATTTTCACTCAAGCTTATGAAGTGTTGGCAAATTAATTCATTGCATTATATTAAAGTGGGGATAAATTTTCGATGCGGAGAAAATGGTGGACTTATTTAATTAAAGAAATAATCACGACTTTTTTCAAGGTAACGCATTGGAACCACCCCCACTTCCACGCCTATTTCCCAATGGCTAACTCCTATCCTGCCGTCTGTGCTGAGATTATTGGAAGTGCTATTGGAGGGATCGGATTCACATGGGTAAGACATTCATAACCAAAATTGAACCGAACACCCACTTCGTTGAGAGGAAGTTTGAATGAGGTAAAAAGATCATGTCATCGAAGGCAGTAGAAATAAAACAAAACTAAATACCAAAAATCTTCATTTCATTTAACTTTGAGCCTTTAAATTGATTCTTTTGCTTGAAATATTAATTTATTTCAAATGGCAGGTGTTTTGATATTTATCATTAGCTCTTTAACTGACTTCGGACTTCACAGAGGGGAAGGGACATCAAAGTCACAAAAAGTGAGGAGGAAGAATAGAAGAGTAATTCACAGATGTAAAAGAGATAGACAGACACAAAGGCAAGGGAAATGTAAGATGAGTACTGTGGATGTGGTCGAATAAGACATACAGTCGGGTCGTTGTAGTTTAAAGTCAGAAGTCAACTGCCAGATAATAGGCTTTTTGTCGTATAAGTATACGTTGCCCAGGGTGCACCACGTGGAGGTAAGTCTATCGCATGCCTCTTGATTGAAATATTGTAGTTAATATGCTGAATTTAAAATTGCGGAGTCCGTACTCTGCTTAAAATTGTAGTATATAATTTGGCACCATGGACTGTGGTGTTTTGAATGGCCAATCAATTAAATGTATAGGCTGACCTGATCTATCTCAAGGTTCCCAACTCCCCGGATGATCCAAATGTTGTTGACTGATACCCGCAAATGTGCGACGGTGCAGTAAATTCATCAAATGCTCAATCATCGCTACGCAACTCAAATACGCAGAGTAGAAAGGAGTAATATGTTATTTTGGAATTATTTTATCAGTTAAATTGACATTTAGCAAATACTTTTCTACTTCAATAAAAGGGCAAGGTCATATTTGATAATTTTTATTTGGTTTTAACCGATCATATCGCTATGCCCAGTTGAGTTATCCCGAACTAGATCGACAATTCGACATTTTCAGTGCATTTGAGATTAGTGCTGGCGTTCAAAGCCGAGAATGCGTATACTTCCCCTATGGAAGCATGAGGAACAACAAACCTTGAGAATGAAATTATTCAAATATTGAAATTAACCTGCGATTCCGCTCTGCTCTTGCCGCCAATGGTAGAACGTTGAAATTCACATCAAATCAATATAAAAATAATCAATAATAATTCATGTCTACCAAGTTACGTAAGAAAGTGTGCGGAAAAAGTTAAAATTGGACCGAAATTAAAACCTTTTTAAATATTATTAAATAGAATAAATAAGGTAAATCGATAAATTAGCTATTCAATAATCCAAACATCACAATTTAATTTAAAATTTCCTTGATAAATTATTAATAAAAGTACTATAACAAGTGCATTTAGGAAAAAGAAGGGAGTTATGACCCATTTAAAGGTGCTATTTCAACAATTTCAGGCGTCTTCACCCATTAGTACGGAGTTGGAATACATCATAACAAATTGGTTGGTGAAGATGCTGGGTCTGCCTGATTTCTACCTCCATTCGCCGACAGGAGGCGGAGGCGTTATCGGTGTAGGTTTAAAGTCGATTGCATTTTTATGTTCATCCCTTTAGCCCACAACAGTGCTTGCTTAAAAAGATAATGAGAGAGCCCTCAACTTGACAAAGTGTTCTTATGCATTTGCAACCAGTTTTGCCCTTAAGTTTCAAATTTTATTTTAACTAACTCTATGCCTATTAGCTGATCGTTTGATCCTAATGACAAGCCTTCACACTTCAATAGCATCTTCCTCCAGAGTTGCAAAAACAGAAAAATCCATCATTAAATTATGCCTATTGAAATCGTTTTTACCTTACAGAGGACTGTCCATTTAGGATAGACGCTGTGAATAGACTTTTCAACTGAAAATTAAATCATAGGAAATAAAATTATTGTTTCAGATAAGTAATTGAGAAATTCATTGAAAGGGTTTATACAGTGTTTATGAACAGTTTAAACAAGCCAACTATTGATTTCATGAGCGTTAAAGTACTCTTCTCCGTAAAGGATACTTGAAAGCTTATATTCCAAAGTAATTTCCCTCAAATTAAATATCTTGATAAATTTTAGACAATTCGTCCACTTTGGTAAAAAAAATTCTCAGTTCTAAATTTTAGCGGATGTCTCTTAGCCCTACCTCAGGGACAAACTGACAGTTGCGTAAGCAGAAAATAGAGAAAGTTCAAGGTCAAAAACATGCTGTAACTTCATTGCGAAAGAACTTTTTAATTGTTAAAAAGGTGACAAACAGACTCACAGTAGTCAATACATGAACTCTGATCATGCTAATTAAAAGCTGTAATGATTGAACTGAGGCATTTCATTGAAGTTTTAGGAAGAAGTTACTATCTTTCCATTAAATTTACTAATTATTAAACGTTTTCCTTGATTTTGTGAAATTTTAGTGTTTCAGTTAAGCCTCGAATGTACTCCGACCGAAATGAGTAATACATTGCATTTGTCTCACATACTTTTCAAAACGTTTAATACTATTTCTGAAATCGACCTTCGGCAATTTTGTGGCTATTGCAGAGGATCAGTGTAGTTGACCAAATTATCATTAAAGTGAAGGCAGGACTTATTGAGATGGCTATTTTGAGGCTTTCCACAATGGCTCTAAGGATATCAGATTAACGTTCGGCTTCACTTCAAGGAGACTGGTCTAAGGTCTGTACTCTCACGGGTACATGTCTTGCAAATATTATTATTATTATTATTTCAAATGGCAGGCTTTGTAATATTTATCATTAGCCCCTAAACTTTGACTTCAGTTTCCCCCAAGGGTGGGGGGTACATTTAGAGCAGTTAATTAATAGCACTTCATTAGCCGTCTTCTTGCTTCACAGTATCTCTGGCTTTCCGTCCTTATCTTTAGGGCTGGACATCGAATCAGGTGGGTCTTCTCCATTTCCTCCTGTTGGTTACATAGGGGCATGTGGGTTGAGTGTATATTCCCAATCTGTGAAGATGTTTTGCCAAGCAATCGTGTCCGGTACGTAGTCTAAACTCAGCAACGGCTTCGATTCTTGGCCAGTCGGCTATATCGGAGAGTGCCACTGTCCACTGTTTCTCCTTTGTTCGAGCTTTAGTTCATTACACCTTGAGGTCTTGAATTCTCTTGTGATTAAGGCCTTCATT
>UZAE01013544.1:4080-16818 GCA_900617975.1 Rodentolepis nana | reverse complement strand
GAGGGGGGGGAGGGGGGGAGGGGTGAGGGGAATCGACTCACGTTCATAAGCTCAATTTTGGAAAGATCACTGGCGAATTTTTCCACCTGGTTCAGCAGTTCGCTCTTCTCCTTTTCCAGCCTGAAAATGTAAGAAAATGTTAGTAAATAGCCAACAGCTTGTTTGCAATGAAAAAAGAGGTTCAACAGGCAGAATATCGGACCCGTTAATGACCGTAACAAAAAGTATATCAAAAGTGAAAATTACTACTTTATGCTAATCAACCTTCTAAAACGCATACCAAACTATAAATGATTACTAGTGAAATGCGTATGAAAAACACGGCGGATTGGTTGCTGCATCTAGAAGAATTTGACCAACTCCAACAGGTACATATAAGGAGATATATAGTAAACGGAAATCCGAATCACCTTTAAATGACTATCAATAAGGGGTGTGCGATAGACTTACCTCCACGTGGCGCACCCTGGGCAACGTATATTCACACGGCAAAAAGTCTATTAACCGGAAGTTGACTTCTGACTTCAAACTACCATGACCCCATTGTATGTCATATTCGACTACTACCACAGTACTCACCTCATCTTTTTTTACCTTTGTGACTGTCTCTTTTATATCTTTGAAACACTCTTCCGTCCCCCCCCCCTTCTCGACTTTTTTCCCTATGATGTTCCTCCTCTACTCTGTGAAGCCTGAAGTCAACTAAAGAGCTAATGATAACTATCAAAACGCCTGCCATTTGGTATAAATCTTTGCCTAGCGGGATCCAAAGTAGATCATCCATTAAATCCTTCTAGCTCTCGCCTTAGTTTTAGGCCATGGATCAGAAAGGGCTTGGGGAATGAGGTCAAGTCCTTTAATGTCAAATCAACGTCTGTATTCTACTTTGACCTTACCGGAAGGAAAGAAGTCACGTAAAGGAACGCAGAAAATTAAAACAGCTAACGCAGTGACGTGAGGTCACGACTTTGATTGCCATTCTATGCAGTTGTATGTACTTACTTGGACTTGATTCGTCGAAAATCGTCGAGTTCGTGGTTTTGCTCCTCAATCGAGGTTTGGTAGCGTTTGCGTAACGATGCGGCGTCCTCTTCTTGAGTGTGCCGTAGCAAATCTCGCTCCTTTTGAACCATTGCAAGTTCCATCTCCTTTCTTCGAATAGTATCCATCTGTCCAAATACAAAAGAAGATCGCTAATTCATTAAGGGGGAAGAGATATATGCCATCATTGGGTTGAATGGAAGGATGACCTAGATCACAGTTGAATGAATCCTTAGATATATTATTGCCATGAGCATTGTAAAGTATTTTTGAGAATGAAATGGTGATTGGTGGGTGATTTCGCGTTGCAAAATAATAGCCACTTATACTTTCCCATCAGAAAAAAGTGACTTAAAACAAATTTACCCAACTTTTAAAATGCATTAAAGACCCGTCAGTAAGGTTTCTCATTATTTTAAACCTGTGATTTACGCACTCACTGGTGCATGAGATTCGAAAACTCAGATTGGATCTTTTGAATTATGGGTTCCCAGAAAAATGAAGGAGGGGGAGAGGGAGGTTCGCCTCATTATATTAACCCTTCATTTAATCCACTGCAAAAGAGTCACAATTGGGCGTGAATCTGCTGATGTATAAAACCCCCCAAATTACTCCAGACAGAGATCTCAAAAAGGGCTAAAGATAAACTAAACTTAAAAGTTAAAATCCGATAATAGGAAAAGACTTTATAATAATCAATCACAAGAGGGCTGAGTTTCGCATTAATCAACTAACAATAAAACTGTAAGGTAAAAAGTTACACTCAATTTAATTAGAAGTCAAGATATGACTTACTTCTCGAAGGAAGAAAAAAGCTAAACGAGTTTTGCAAAACCGACAGACTAATTTATCGATGAGAATGACTTACGTGCTGCGAAATGGTTTCATTGGCTTCCTCGAGACGTTCTTGGAGCATTTCAATCTCCAGTGCCAAATCGCAGTTGTCTCTTTGACTCTATGAGGAGAAGAATTAAAAGCAACCAAAGAGCATTAACGCGATATCCCCCGCACAGAGAGATTAATGCATCATGTAAGTACTGGTATAATTAGGAAGCATACCTTAGTGAGAACAATGCGTTCATCCTGTAGTCGCTCCTCTAGTTCTGCTACTCTTGCCTAAAAGGATAATATTAACAGGTTGATTCTATCTTGACGTTAAGTGCATTTTTTGTTCCTCACACATACCCCACCCCACCCCGCTCCTCTTCCTTCACTCCTCCTATTAAATTAGACCATTACATCGGGTAATTTCTGCTCATGTATACGAGATTGTATCTCACATACACTTCCCATTGTTACAGAAAGGGAGCAAGAGAGAGAGAGAGAGAGATGGAGTTTGCGAAGAACCCAAAATAATTAAGGTAGTTAGGAAAGGAAATAACTATAATTAACAGGTAAATGCATGCTGTTCCTCAATTTATAACCAGGAAGTTGTCCCCTATTAAGACACGCTTTTACATCTGTGAAAAATGATTGATTAATGATAGGTCTTACTCACGCTCCTTTAGAGACTTATTTGCTAATTTGCTCACTTCCCTTCTGACTTGACAGAAATGAAATTGTTAAGAAATTTATTTATGACAGGGCTTCAATAGTTATGTTTGAACCGTGACAGATTAATTGAGAAAGTAAAGTCAGAAATAAGCTAACCTCAAGTCGAGATTCCGATGGTGAACTAGGGCGGAAGATAGTGTGGGACATGGCTACAATACTAGCCTCTGGTTCGCTTATTTGAATAGTGGCCATTCTGTCGTTTTTAACTCCAGTAGTAAGTTAAGTAATATTTTCCTTGAGTTTTACGCGAAAAGACCAATGCGAAAGCTACGTTGGCTGAGTTTTCGAAACGGGAGAGATAACTGTGTAGAGTTAAAGTGGTCGACCTGAAGTTTCTGCTGCAGGACGTATGCTGCTTCCACCAAAGTGTGTGTGTGTGTGTGTGAGCGTGTGATGTATGGTGTCTAGTCTCTATTCCCCTTTGCCGTAGCTACTGTGCTTCTGCAGTAGCAAATTCACCGTCTTTGCCTAGGTGCGAACGTGGTTGTGTTCGGGTCGATTCTCCCAAGTGTGCACACGCGCCTATCCTTATTGGTCAATTCGTTGCTACACACACACATACACACATACATGTATTCATGTTTCTGAGTGTACATAGATACTAACAGGATGTTTGATAGACCTTAGGGAGTAATGAGTGCTCTTTTTACATTACTCAATATTAAATTAGCAGCCAGAGATGGAGCTTCGGGAGTCATTCAAAATATGATCTTTGGACTCCCGTTGCATACTTTTAGTTTTTTCTGTGGGACTAGTCTAATACTTCATATTCTAACACTGCAATATTCGAACTTCACCAGTTCCCCCCTTATCCTTGCTAATTTCCAACTGTTAGAGTATAGAGCGAATTATTTAAATCCGTACGTTTATTCAACCGCTATGGATAATATTTTTAGGCTAACAGATAGAGCTAAATTAAAACTAATTTATAGTGAATTATGCAATTGGCATTAAAATTCGATGCTGCGGGCGAGGTTATATTCTGCTTGATCAATGCACTCGTTTCTACCCAACCCATTTATAGTTAATGGGATGGAAATGGATCTTACTTATCAAATTGTACCATTGCCGATCATACTGTTGCCGTAAATCGGTTCACTGGGCCTACCTGCTCCATCGACTGTTCCCGTATTATGGGCTAATTTATATGCCTGAACGCGTGAACTATTAGGCGGACATTTCGCTCAGTAGTAGTAGTAGTTGTAGTTCTGCTATTTGTCGTATGCTGAAAATGCAAAGACTGGATTTCAGGTGATATTTAAAAACAAACAAACAAAAAATGCACTTACCGCCTGAAAAGGGATATGAATGTTTGGATGTTGAGCGCTCAATCTTGAAAAAAAGATATTCGAGGAATTACCGATCTGAGATTTTTTTAGCAAGAATGGCAATAGGAGCATCTCTACCATATTTTTTCCTTATTTATTTGCTTTTTATTTTGGCCATTAGGGAAGTGCAAAAAAAATGGACAATTCGTACAACGGTATAGTAATGGCCAGCGAGGGTCAGAGAAATGTGGTGCATTAAATCAGGTTAAGGGGGGGGGGGTCATATTTAATCCAAAGCGTTGAGAGGTCCATTTACTATAAGTAGTATGGTCGCTTCACAGTATTCATTTTTTCATATTTGATTATTTGGCACCTACGTTCATAATTGAACATAAATTAATGAAGTACAGAGGATCTTTGCATGGATTGATTCACCTCTGGGATGCATCTTGCCAGCTCAATTTATTAATATCTGGTTACGGCAGAAGTTAATTATTTATTCATTTTAAATAGCAGGCTTCATGATAGTTATCATTAGTCCATGAGTTGACTTCGGGTTTCACAGAAGGGAGGAACAGACAAGCCCACAAAAGTGGAGAGAGGGAACAGGAGAGTGATTCACAGAAGCAAAAGAGAGACAGACACAAAGGTAGAGGAAACAGAAAGGTGAGTACTGTAGAAGTGGTGGAACAGGACATGCAGTCTGATCATGGTGGCTTGAAGTAGGTGGATAATAGCGGCAAGGATTTATTTTACTTATTGTTACAATTGGCATTAAAATCCTATCTAAAATAGTAATGTGCACTCATTTAAGACATGTTAATAAGGAATTAGTTCCCAAGGCCATCTTAGAGAGTTATTAATACCTGACTGTTTTGCTGCCTGAGTTAATGTTTTAGACGTTATGCAAGAATCCGATCTTATTGTCAGGCCTGTAGCGGTCCTTCGACCAAAACATCTATGATGACCCAAGTGATTTCCAGGCAATACACCCAATACTCATGATCCAAAAATATTGCAACCTGCCTTCCTTTCCATTAGGAAATAAGGCATTTAAAACACAACACACACTCGAGTGGAGTCGGTGTCGGTAAATCGATCTTCAACCTTTTCTTTGAAAATTAAACGTGACCATGAAAATTTTAATCGAAATTATTGACCTCCCTCGTTCACAAGATGGTGATTAAGATCACCATTTGGACTTGCTGCAAATACCATATATTTGGAAACTAGTGCTTTTTATGGCAAATTGGCTTTTCAAGTCAATGCATCAACCCTTACGCCTTCTGTCATGAGGTTTGGCGCTTGTTGTCTTAAGTGTATTGGCCAGTATCCCAGAGTTCGGTTCTTCAGTAGTATCTTCATTATTCAAGTTTCATTTAATGTAAATGACAACGTTTTAATTGCACAACTGCACAATCTGACCGTAATTGATATTTAAAAGGAGTCATCAGTAGCGCTGTAAGGCGAAATCTGCTGGAGAAGCCGTTATGAGATGGCGGCCAAAAACAGCAAACGACGGTTATAAATGTATGGCACAGAGGATTCGAGAGAGGAATAAGGAGAAGAGAGTCAGGAGGGTGGGGCAGGAAAGCGTAAAAGCCCTTCTATTCGTTTGCAACAGGAGCCTCTTTTAAGTACCATAGATAAGGGGTATCATAAACTGATGGAATAGTTGTGAAAATCGCTGATCATGGAATCCAAAAAACCCTTGCAGTAACAATTCAAGGACCTTTAGTTTAGGTTTGTTATACTTGACGCATAGATGGAGAACTTGAGATTGCAGTGGGGTCAAAACTTCCGCGCTACGGTCACGTCGAAATAATTGGTGGCGGAATTAGTAAAGACCTAGATAGAATCTTTGGAATGCATCAGGATTCGTCCTTCATACCATTTTCACATACTTTTAATAATCCATCCTAATGCCAGTTATTTATATTCACTCTCCTTTGTGTTCACGCAAGGTTTGGACCTATCCGGGATACAAAAGGAGAAAGTGGAGTCCTTCACTCTAAACAACCGCGAATATACTTTTCCTGTGTGATGAAAGTATCCTCTGCCAAGCGAGAGTGCTGGACAATTTCAATAAGCTATGATTTTCTGCCTTTTTGTTCTGGAAAATCCGACTCTAGTGAAGTTGAAGTTTTAACTTTTTTTAAGCTTAACTGGAATAATTTTGTGTTCACTTTTCCACCCAAAAGCTAAATGAATCGTGGCTACACAATTAAAAAATTAACCCCGCACATTTACCCTAATTTAAACGGCATTTCATAGGATATAATGGTACACAAATGTTGCATAGGTGAACGAGACATCTGAGTGTTATTAGAAAAGCAAAGAATAAGTTGCCTCGTACATTTAGACGAGACGGTTTTATAGGGTAAAACCCGGTTAATGGACCAAAAGTGGCATGAGGTAGAAAGAAATATTTTTGGTGTCTGGAGTTGAATTTAGTCAAATTTGTCTCTGCCAAACTGTATTCCGATTACGGGGTGCGCGACAGACTTACCTTCACGTGGTGTACACTGGGCAACGCATAGTCATACGGCAAAAATGTCTATAAACTGGCAGTTGACTTCTGAATTCATACTACCATGACCCAAATGTATGTCATATTCGATCACTTCCATAGTAATCACCTCACCTTTTTCTCTTTCACTTCTGTGAATCACTCTTCTGTTCCCACAGGCCCCTCCACTTGACTTTTCGTGACTTTAATGTCCCTCACCTCTGTGAAACCCGAATTCAACTAAAGGGCTAATGATAACTATCATAAAGCTTGCCGTTTGATATAAATAAATATTTCGATTACCATTCTCTGATGTACACGTCTTGGAACGAGGTTGGTTCCTTGTTTATTTATTTCAAGCTAACCAATAACCAGTCAATACTTCAGTTAAGCTGGTGTATTGACAGGATATTTTCTTAATAAAATAAATAAAACGATAATCCCCTGGACGGGTCACTGGAACCGAAGCGACTATGAGGGTTGGCCAGAATAGGTGAAATATGCACTACTTAGGTAAAAATTTTGAAAAATCCTCCACTAGGCTATTTTTGTATAAATAACTATTTCTATTACCATTGGCAAATTTTTTATTAAAATTTAGTGAAATTCGACGATACTACGAATCTGCACGAGACCTTCCTGCTTCCAATTGCTAAAACAGAAATAATTTTTGGGAGGAAACTCAATTCATGTCATTTCATTTAATGTAGTTAGATAAAAATTTATTTCAAATGGCAGGTGTTTTGATAGCTATCATTAGCCCTTTAGATGACTTCAAACTTTACAGAGGGGAGAAGCATCAAAGTGAGAAAAATTCAAGTGGGGGGGGGGGGGCCCGAAGNAAGGGGGGGGGGGGGGGACCGAAGAGTGATTTGCCGATGTAAAAGAGACAGACACAATGATAGAGAGTGGGGTAGGATGAGTACCGTAGAGTAGTAGACTATGACATGCAGTGGGGTCATGGTAGTTAGAAGTCAGAAGCCAACTGCCGAATAATAGACTTTTTGTCATATGAGTATACGTTGCCCAGGGTGCACCACGTGAAGGTAAGTCTATCGCACACCCCAGTCAGCTACTAATGTTCCCGAAAATTTCATTTTCCGCATAACAGATTTGATTCTTTTGGAACTGTTTTAATCTGCTGGCTCAGTCCATTAAATGGAATGTTCTTTTCTTCTTGGACGACCTATTTTTAGCCCACCTATTTGTGGGGCCTATTAAACATTTTAAATGCAAAACATAATTTCTCCAGCTTAAGAGATGAATGCAAATCACCCAGTGGCAAAATCTGGCATTTATCATTCTATTATTCCGTTAATTTCCGATTTCCTAATTAACAAAGACTATCCCTAAAATAAAGGTAATGTGAAACAACGTACTACCAAATCGGTTCTTCAAAATTTGATAATTTTACAACTATTTGACCTTTTTTGTCTTCTAAAATAGTGCTTTATTGAACAAGATGCAAAATATTCTGCTACCATTTCTTTTTAGATTCTTCCATTTAGCGATCTGCAAGACCAGAAAATGAGGTTATATTAGTACCGACAGAGGAATGATGCTTTGACCTATAGCATCTACTGAAACCCACTTCAATCAGGTCACTGTGCCCGTGTGTTCACCAAATTCGGGTCATTTTACGGCCAAAATGCTCGCAAACCATTAAAGATTGGACTGAAAGTTCTTCCGTGCAGGAATGCGGGTATCTGTACCGCAGAAACTGCATTCCAGTGACTATTTCGTGAACTAGAAGACACTCAGAATCATCTCTGCGATTCCTGACGAGTTATATGGCTTCAATTCGCCAAAAAATTTGCTTTCAATAAGTGCTCACATTAGTGGAAATTTGAGTACAAATAACTAAAACACCTTAGCTATCCTAATACAAGGAAACTATTCTTCAAAAAAGCGCGATCTGTACAACCTGGTTCACTTCTTTGATACTTTCAAATTCAGGAAGGGAATATAAGCTTCTATGAGAATAGCTATTAAAGATAATATTTAGATAGCTGTGGTGAGTTAAACAGTGTCAAAGCAACATAGATAACAGAAACTTGTTAGTTTTGGCTCCCGGAAACAAAAAAATTATTTGAGATGACACCAACCCTCACCCCCTCCCCCCGATTTAGAAGTTCGTAAGTGCCTTATAAATTCAAACCTCAGATAGAATTAGATTCTTTCTAAAATCCGATTTATCCGAGTGTTCTTCACTAATTATTTGAAAATTCTTTCCTTCAGAGGATGTTTAATTGAAGTGTAAAATCCGTTGCAATAGAAAAATCAACTAAAATCATCTCAGAAACCAATGAAAAATGACTGACCAATACTCTTTTCAATATTTTAATAATTTCAAATGATGTATAATGACAAAGTGACATTTTTAGTTAAGAAATTATATCTTTATAATAAAAACATTGCTTCATCTTATCTATTGGAACGTAGTAGCTTCTGAATGATAAATCAATGATTTGTACAAAAAAAATTGGGGGCTGGCTTGCGTGACAGAATCAATTTAATTGAAGTGAAACAATATTTGAAAAGAATAAAACGAAAGGTACAATGAGGAGAAGGAGATTGAAAGAACAAAATTTAAAAAAAGTACTCCGATTCTACCAATACTTTTAAAAATCAGTTTTCGTTTGTGAAATCTTATTTACACGGGTAAGTTAACTTTTATATTTATTTTTAAGGAAGTAGTAAATCTCAATTCGAACATAGATTTTCTGATTTAATTAATTAACTATCTGGGTTAAAAGTGATTTAAGGCCACATTTTTAGGGGAAAATGCAAGCCGTTACTTTAGGAAACTACCTCTCTATCAATGCTCTTGTTTACTTTATTAGCGCCAGTTGCGCTTTACAAACCAAAGCTTCTCCAGATACCGAGCCTGGCTTGGGAAAACTTCCTTAATTGAACAACAGGCACATATGCACCTATTGTGAACGATAAAATAGTGAAAAACAGTTGCATTGGTTGATTTTTACAGAATATTCAAGTAATCCATCAGATTGGAAAAAAATTTCGAGTTATGAACACGTGTTCTCAATAAATTAAGTAGCCCGAAAATTTATTTATTTATTTCAAATGACAGTTTTGATAGTTATCATTAGCCCTTTAGCTAACTTCGAGTTTCACATATAGGAAAAGTCAAGAGAGAGGACAGAATAATGATTCACATATGTGAAAAAGTCAGACAAATTCAAAGACAGAGAAAAGGGTAAGATGAGTACTGTGAATTTGGTGGGGTTATTGCTGTTTGAAGTGAGAAGTCAACTGCCAGTTAATAGACTTTTTGCCGTATGAATATACGTTACCCAGGGTGCACCACGTGGAGGTAAGTCTATCACACACCCCACTAGCATCGAAATTATATGTATTAGCGATTATAATATGTAATTCGCATTTATAATAGGCTTTATTCCAACTTTCTACAAGAATATTCCAATGATATGGACAATATCTTATTAACTTAAAGATGTTCATTTAACCATTTCAACCAACAGCTTTTCCTTAAAACGCTTTATCAGCCTGTTTTACTCATTCCTACATATTATTGCCTTTCTGAAAAGTACAACGAGATTAATACATTTTATTACAATATAAGTACAAAATATACTCAATATTCATTTTCTCAAATAATAACTATTTCTATTTTCTTAATCACTTGCAAAATAGATAGATATCTTCAGCATAAAAATGTCACCGTTGTCAATGTGAATAAGTACGGGGAAGGTGATAGATCTGCTATCTAAAAGATGAAGTCTGTTTCTTAAAGTATGCATATCTGACATATTTGATTAGCGAGACTTTTTTGCGGAATTATCTGCTTATAAAGTCTACTGTATTAGCAAGCTTTACGTGATTGTCACCTGCATGCTTTGCAAAAAAAGAGCCTTCCATTTTGAAACTTCCTTGGACCAATTTTTTCCAGGCATTTCTCTTCCACATTTCCCACCTGAAATTTAAGGCCAGATATTGGAAGAAATTGATTTATATTGGGAGAGAGGGGGGGGGAGGGGATAAGGGGGGAGGAGGCACAGCGGATCATAGTGAAGACACCAGGTGTGCGTGTTTTCATGTCTGTTGATAAAGCATGCTAACCATCTGGCCCATCACTAAATGGTTATTTTGGAACAAAAGGAACAACTGAAGAGATTATGGCACGGCAGCATCTGTAGCCGACTTAAGCAGAGGGAGGGAATTATGATCATAGCTAAAAATGATGTATTCGCAAACATGGGTATATATATATATATATATATATATATATATACATATGTGTGTGTGTGTATGAGGGGTGTGCGATAGACTTACCTCCACGTGGTGCACCCTGGGCAACGTATACTCATACGACAAAAATGTCTATTATTCGGCAGTTGACTTCTGACTTCAAACTACCATGACCTCACTGTATGTCATAGTCGACCACTTCTACAGTACTCACTTCGCCTTTTCTCTACCTTTGTGTCTGTCTGTCTGTCTCTTACGTCTGTAAATCACTCTTTTGTTCCCACCACCCCACTCCTCTCAAGTGTATATATTTCAGTCTTGGGTAGAAAGTATGTACGTCCGGAAATAGAACTGGTAATTTCTTTCGTAATGACAAATTGAAGCTTTAATAGAAACCCCGAAATTTCCAATTATTTTAATGCACATAAGTGCCAAATTTAGAAGAGAGCATATATCTGAACATTCCGATAGCACCATTTTGTATTCGCCCATTTAAACAATGTAATCATCCAACAAAATTGATACGAATCAGAAGTGAGCTACGTCAAAGACCTCACCATCACTCCAAAGCCTTGCTACGGTCAATGTTGGATTGTGTAGTGGCCATAATCAGATCCACCCGAACCTGAATGTATTTATTTTTGAAATAACTCGCCTTCGATCTGGTTTATGCAGTCCAAAGGCGTCACCTTCTAAGTTGCAATATTTCACTTTTATGGCGTAGAACGCTACTTGTTAACGCTACAAGGATCTAAACGTTTAATGACCAATGGAATAAGACTTTCTAGAGCGTTCTAAATATAAGTATGAATATGAGATCAGAATTTACTCATGACTCAAGCAGCATAAAATGACTTAATAAATTGTGGACAATCCTTTTTGAGCTTTCATTGTAAGTTTCAGTTATTTGTTAGGAATTCACCAATATTTAAAAATTAACGAGAAATTATGTAGCACAAGGGGAGAAAATTATTGTCTTTCTTCAAACCAGCTTTTAAATGCTGCATACATTTTGTTTAAAAATCATATCTTGTGATACTTTTCTCTCTAAGAAGCGGATTGGACGAGTGCCTGCGTAGTTTGGATGATTCACGTCATTGAATATATTTTTTGCGTGGACACAACTGCGCACCCCATTTTATCAAACAAATTGCAAGTCATACTAAGGAAACATGCCCTCCAACCCCCCCCCCCCCTCCATTAACATTTTTTCCCAAACCGTGGCACTTTAATCAATGGCGTAGTTAGAGCCTTTGGGTGGAAATAGGCTTTCAATTTATATTCGATACCTGAATAAAAAAGTAATTTATTAAATATTAACCTTTTTTGATTCAAGGGTCTAGTTATCTTCATATGAAGAAGGAGAACGCTATTGGAGCTCTTTGCTTAAGTCTGAAAAGAGCTCGTTGCTAACCTTTGGTAAATCCATTCAACGAAGTAGTATTGAAATTGAATCTGCCAAAATAGTAGCAAATTAAAACATACGTTGGAACATTGCTTGACGTCAAAGTGTGCCCGCAGTAAAGGTTAACGCTTTGACTTAACGCCTAATGTGGGATGCAAAGTTCACTCTATAATTTGTCCGCTTCTAAAAATTCAATTTAACATTTAATGAATATCAAGATGTGGGTTTTACTGCTGCACCATCTAACAAGTTAGTGCTATTTCGTTTTTTAAGGTGTCACAAGTTTGACATCGAAGTTTGAAAAAACCAGAGAATGCGGAAATAAATTTCTGCATTGGTTTCCATCTTGTGCATCCTTCAAACTCCCAAGGTTTTGAGGGATCTATTGTATTTAAAAATACCCAACTGTGAAGTTCGTAAGCGATCCGCGATTTTCGGGCTTTAAATAATCTTTTCAGCTCTCTGTCCGACTCGCCTTTGACTTTTACTGATTATCCTGATCAACTTAGCACAGACTAGGATTAGATCCTCAAGCAATTTTTATCCAAAAACTTGAAGACAACAGACAATATATGCTCTGAGGGGAAAAAATCGTCCCCAATTCCTTTCATGGGGTATGTTTTTATTCTTGTAACATACATTTTTTTGAATTATTGGTTTTTTTTGGTAGAAATATTCAAAATCGATGAAATTAAAAAAAATTTAGTCCGAGGGAGGAGGGGGGGGGGGGG
>UZAE01013543.1:0-21350 GCA_900617975.1 Rodentolepis nana | reverse complement strand
ATTTCCTTTAACTGGTGAGGGATCCATAAATCAAGTTTCTTGACATAACCAAGGGTTTTTAATTTTTTTTTTCAATGCATGTATGCGACACATTGAGCTTCTCTGCAATATCTCGTCTTGTGCTGTGCTGTTACGATTTGAATCGATAATGGCCTTGATATGGGTTTCATCCACTTCGACTGGGCGGCCAGATCGTTGTGAATTTTTGAGTGAAAAATCACCGGAACGAAATCTTTCAAACCAATTTCGACACTGCCTTTCTTTTAAGGCTTCATCTCCATATACGGCACATAACTTCTTTTGTGCTTGCGATGCGTTCTTGCCTTTTCGGAAGTAATACAATAAAATGTGTCGGAAGTGCACGTTCTGTTCTTTCATTTTTAAATTGGGATAAAAACAAGACTAAAAACTAAACAAAAAAATTTTTTTACTAATTAACGTAGAAGCCCATACAGTAAAGAAAAAATATAGGTTAGATGCTCTGGCCACGTTAACAAAACAAAAGAAAGTATAGAGTGAATCCGTCAACAAAAACGGCAATGACTTAGTTGCCAACCCAATAGTTCCTGATGAGAGGAAGAAGGCAGCTTGCGATTTTTCAGTCTTAAAATGGAAATTTCGACTTGCCTTAAATTCAGCCATTTAAAAATCTTTATTCTTTAACATTCTTGAGAATTCGTTTCTAGCACGAATCCAGATAAGTGAAGACTGTTGTATTTTTTAGCTTTCGAAATCAAAGATTTACATTTTTTTCTAGGCTCTTCAATTTTAGTTCAAATTTGTCTGATTGCAAAAATAGTGCGCACTCACGTCTGTTTCATGTGCTGGCCCAATTCTCACCTTAACTGTTATTGAATCATTGCTATGAGCTAACACGATTGGATATTTGTAATTGATTATTCAATGCGGTTACTATCAGTTCTGTAATTCCTGGCCTATCAGATTTTTGTGCGCTTTGGCCGTTGCATCATTAAAGGGAGATATGAATGATAGCAGTTTCAATCTTACTTGAAATAGTATTTACCCAATATTGTTTATGCTTCGGTGATTAGCCTTGAGATCACTTAAAGGGGATGATTTAACAGCGTTCCGCAATCTACCAATATTTCGTAAGTCACTCTTTTTAGATTGCTTAAGCAGTGGTTATATAAATCGAGTAAATTGGACCATCCATTAGTAACGAAAACTCCTCAAAATCCAAAACACACACGCATAGGACATATGTACG
Organism: Rodentolepis nana; assembly: GCA_900617975.1. Classification (NCBI taxonomy): domain Eukaryota; kingdom Metazoa; phylum Platyhelminthes; class Cestoda; order Cyclophyllidea; family Hymenolepididae; genus Rodentolepis; species Rodentolepis nana. The sequence continues at coordinate 20,122 of UZAE01013543.1, read as the reverse complement.
CTAACCAGCAATAGGAAACGAGTAGATTTAGATAACCACAAAGATTCCTTTAAAAAATATCCATCATTAAGTGCTAGCTAAATGTGTCAAGAAAAGCATCAGCGGTTGAAGTGTATCACCCTTCGCTTTCCCCTTTGGTCGCACTCGCCGTTTTACCCCCTTCCTATTGTTGTATCTGCATTTTTCCCATTTTCGTCAATGTCATCGTTCTTTTCTTACTGTAGTTGTTGGCTAGCCAGGCTTGGTAGAGAAGTAGGTGGATTGGATTTCAGATTATTGGTATTGAAGGCAGTGATTGTGCGATTTAAGTTCAATTCTCTCCTAGGCTATCGAGGCTTTCTTTTGACTGAGTCAATTCGTCTCAGTGTGTTTTTTCGAAATACCTCCTTTCTTCTGCTAACAACAACAACAACGAGTAGAATCACATCTGAAAATAAATTTTGAGTTAAAATGGAAGGTCATCTTTGCACTTTATGGTCCTCCAATGACCAAACTTTATTGTACACTTTTTGGATAAAATAGGGTCCAACTTTTGTCTTTGTAGAATCATTTCCATCATCATCGAAATGCCGTGGGGGTGTAGTAATTTATTTCAAAGTTGAATTGCTTTCTGTATAAAACTTGGGGGTGTGTTGAAACATTTTCATTTTGTAAACTCCGTTTGATCCATGTTTCACCATACATTAATCTCTCGAAAAACGTCATTTATCACTTAAACACCGATTCACCCATTCCTTCATTCAGTTTATTAGTTACGTAAGAGTTTGGACTTTCGGTTCGGTACGGACATTTGTCTATCACTATCGTCTTCACAGTAATGTGGGCGTTTTGTTTATCGCCTCCACTTTTCTAATTTGCGAGGATTAGAACTTGGGTGGAAAACTTTTCGAATTAAAGTTAATGAATCATTGAGACTTTAGTGTGGTGTATTTATATCAAATGGCAGGCGTTTTGATGGTTATCATAGGCCCTTTGGTTGACTTCAGACTTCACAGAGGAGAAGGGACATCAAATTGAAAAAGTCGAGAGGAGGGGGGGAGGGAGCAGAAGTGTGTTTCAAAGATGTAAGAGACAAACTCAAAGGTAGAAAAATGTAAGAAGAGAACTGTGGAAATAGTCGAATTTGGCATAAAGTGAGGTGGTGGTAGTTTGAAGTCAATTGCAGTTAATAGACTTTTTTGCCGTATGAATATACGTTGCCCAGGGTGCACCACGTGGAGGTGTTTATGCGCGCCTCTATGCACACCTTAAAGGGCTTAGTATCAAAATGTACGCCGATTTCGATTGCCTTATAGTAGTGTTCATAGGAAAATTGGAATTAGCTTTCTGGAGGTTTTTTTTAACAGTTACTTTGAGCAAATATATTAGTTTCATAGCCTTGAGTTACTAATCTATCGACCTAGCAAAGAAAGAGGCTGGTATCGCTCGAATCAGCCAGTTTTGCGACTTGTTAGTTGAACCGATCGGTTAAGTTTATAGGGATTTGAATCCCCCACCCGCCACCATCACCACTCCTATCCCGATTTCAAAACTTCAATTACCATTACTCAGTTCCTTAACTTGTTGTGGGTGAGAACTTCAGGTTTTTGGTTTTTTTTTCTCTGCTTGAAGTGAGTTTGAACAAAACGTAGCGTTATTTCACCCTCCTAGGAATTCAGTCGGCTCACTAACAGGCGATCGAGTGAAAGTGAGGGGAAAATCGAGCGGGGTTTAGCTCGCAATGGCAAAAAAAGTTCTCCTGCTGGATTTACGCTTTTCTCGGTGAAAATAGGCCGGGTGAATGAAGCAAATCGGCACTTTAACGCCCTATAGCAATACCCCCGTCTTCTTACATGCATTTTAATGGTTCTCAAGGCGAAATGTTTACACTTTCTCCCATATTTCGAAGATAAGCACTGTCTTTTTGGGCTGTTAACTAAACTTTCAATCGAGTTTTGTGCATTTGCAGACGCTGAAGACTTCTTCCAAGTATATTACTTGGCTTTTCAAATTAAATAAGCTCGGATATCTTTTGAATGAATGCACTTTTTTCAATTGATTGAAATGATTATCCGGTTGACGAACCATAAATTTCTAGCTTCATCGAGTGAGGCGTACTCAAATGAGAAAATTCTCGTGTGTAAAGGTAAAAAAGACACATAAATAGGTCCACTCTTTATTGGGTTAAGGGTAGCTATTGGTAGGTATTTATTACCAATTTGTACCAAAAATTGTGTACCTTCTACGTCTTATCAATTACTACGCAAAATATCACTTGGGGTGTAGTCTTTTAAAGTGATTTATGCGTCACTATCGTCTTAGTTCTGTATTTACTGCGACTTCGTGAGTTTCCCCTTCCTGAGTGTTCTGGAAACTTCGCCCCCTGTTAGATATCTATTTAAGCTATGAAACACAGTCCCTTTTATATACACCGAGAAAGTGTAAGTCTCTTCCTCCCACATCGACTTTTAGCCGTTAGTAGATTTGGGAAAGTAAGCTGCTGGTTTGACCAACTCAGGATATACTGTGGGATTTTCAGTTAGCAGAAGACAACAGTTCTTACGATTCATCAACACCAACTAGGCGAAAATAAGTTGGCAGGCAACTGTGGATAAAGGTTCCTTGATCCTTCGTGTTTTTTTTTAAATTTGAAATTTATATATACACGTTGGATGAGTGTGTGGGAAAGTTTTGGAGGCGTGGGAGTGATACCTTTACTGAATTCTCAAATTGCTTTCTCGTCGTTAACCGCTTTCAATTTGTAGCCAGAAGTTAGCGTGAATTTTGTCTGTTTGCCTCGTTCTTATAAGGGCGCTTTAATATTCAAATCACAGTGCTTTCTCATTCAAGATGTCATTCAAATCGTTGGATTTTAGGTAGAAAGATGTGAGCAATCTAGTGGTTGGGATAGTTGAATCCAAAGCTCCCTCTTGGAATTCTTCAAGAACCACCATGCTTACAACTTCGCAGAATCACTTGATTTTTTTAATGCTTACGCCAACCGAACGCCTATCCACTCTGTATGCAAATCGAAAACGCATATCAATTATCTCTTTTACAATCCCTATGGCCCTCATCACGTCTGCCTTAGTTTGACACAACCCATCTTTCGCAAGATCCATGCTCTTTCTTTGCCTTATCTCTTATTTCCGACTGTCATTGCTTTCCCCCTTCATTTGTCAACGTTCTTCTTCTTGAAAAAGCGCAACTTTTTGTCCTCTGATTGCATAACAAGAGATACTTCTATATTTTGTCACTATGATCCTCCTCAGTTTCACATCGGGTTGACCTCTTTGTAACAGAGCAGAGCTCTGTTACAAATCTACATCATTTTTAAACTTAACAGTTGTAATTACTAGAGTAGAGCAATGTGTGGGTTGTGTTTGTCTTTTAATTCATGTAATCTTAGAGTTTCACGTTTTGTGAGAAATTCGGTGGACATTCGCTTACGTAGGGAAATGGTGAGGAGGAGGAGGAGGGAGGGGTGATAGAGAATTCGCTAAACCTTGTCCTCTGAATTTAGTCCTATTTTTCATAGTCAATTTTTTCCCCTCTCTTTCTCCCTTTTTTTCCCCTTGAGTTAATTGACAGCACTAGGGATTCTGGTGCCGAATGTTATCTTCAAAGCCACAATTTTCTCCTCAGCTTTTAAAATATAGGTGAAAGTATACTTTGAAAATGCACTCTTTGCACATTAGTCAAATTTCTTCGCCTACTTCAAAGGTGACCAATACGGTTTAGATTCACCTTCGGATTTAGACTTTCTGTTTCTCATTTAATCGATGCTTATAGGGAAATTTCTTCCTATGGAAAAATTTGAGTTTTAATGAAATTACTTACTGATTGATAGCCATATTCGCCTACATACTGTTCTTTTTTACGAGGCACGTTCCCTTTAAATGTCGTTGTGTCGATCTCAGTTTATTTTACATCATAAAACAACTTATAATTACTCTTAAAGTTATTTATGCTACTGGTATAGTATGACCGAGGTAAAAGATGTCTCTTATTCTCTAATCCCTCTGAAAGTGATATGAAGATCACATGGTGTTCTGCGGTCATTTTGTGTTGAAGTGTGTGTGTATTGATCACTGTTTCATCATCACCTGTTTTTAACGGTTGGGAATACAATCCTTCAGGATCTAATTTTCAATAATGCTTATTGTTGAGCAGCTTATTTGGTGTGTAAATCGTTTGTAGCGTTAAATGAAGGGTTCACTAAAGAGTATCCACGAACAGTTGGGCTTGCTGAAGGTGATGTCCAAATCTAGAGCTATAGGTTCAATCGCTAATGCCAAACGCTACCGTGTACATGCTCTCTGTTAGTCCCGACATATTCAACGCGTTCAACAAATGTCATGTTAGAATATGTTAGAACAATTTCCGAAGTGAGAGTATAAAGTAAGATTGGTGCGCAAACATTACAACCTCCAGACTGCACAAAACGACAACCAAAATTTGATTACGAACATCTACATATGCGCTTGCGGAAATCGCACCTGATGGATTAGCAAAAGTTTTCTGAACAATCTAGGGTTGTTTATCCGGCTATTGGATGCTCAGTTTGTCATTATTCATAATCGTCTGCATCTATTGCTTCAAAATAAAGTCTATTAGAAAGTTACCTTTCTATATCCTCACGGAATTTCTTTTATCTCGGTGGCGGATCGGTTTGAGAAGACATTTCCGGAATTAAGCCCAGTCACGATGGTATTGAATTTGCTCTATTTTCTGCTAAATATGGTTCGGGAATTGTCAATCTTGGTTTCACTTATTGAATATGCCAAAGTGATGGAGATTAGATTAAAGCAATTGGACGTGCAGATCCTGAAATAGGCCTGTGGTTGCTTTATCCACCAGTTTGTTCCCTATCTTACTGTTGGCATTGGAGTTTATGGTTCATCAGTAGTTTCACCCTTTTTGATTTTTTTTTCAGCACGAAGAATTCCAGGACAAGCAAATGCAACTGGTGACAAGCCTGGAAACGGAGAAGAGAATCTGCATGGAGCGTGTGCGTCGAGCTGAGAAGAAAGTGGAACGCTTTGAAAAGGAAGCTCACTCCAAGCAATCCACTCGTAAGTTATTACTTTCATATTTTGCATATCTTATCCCTAATTTGATGTTCTACTTCGATCTATTTTGTTTCGCTGCAATCATATTCCTTCTGGTTGATTCCACGATGCTCGTGCAAATATTTATTAAAAACATTTATTCATTTACATCAAATGGCAGGCGTTTTAGTAGTAATCATGAGCCCTTTAGTTGACTTTAGGCTTCACAGAGGGGAAGGAACATCAAAGTGAAAATGTCGAGAGGGAGGGGGGGGGGGACAGAAGAGTGTTTCAAAGTTGTAAAAGAGATAGACGCAAAGGCTCAGAAAGGTTAAGGTGAGTACTGTGGTAGGGGTCGAATATGACATACAGTGGGGGTGATGGTTGCTGGAAGTGAGAAGTCAAATGCCGATTAATAGACCTTTTTGCCGTATGAGCATACGTTGCCTAGGGTGCACCACGTGGAGGTAAGTCAATCGCACACCCCCTTATTAACAACGTTAATCCCAGTCTTACTCTTTGTTTTTTTAATCGATGTGGAGAGTGTTTTCAATAGCTTCAATTTCGTCTTTAAACCCGATTTACTTTTTGTATTTCCATTTTATTCCAACGTTTTGTGCAAAGGCACTATAACTCGAATCCCTAAAAGTGGTTCACTTTGGGGTTGAAGAGTGCTGCCTTATAATGGGATCTTAGTCTCATCGTGCCAAAGTTTAATGTGAGAACAGGAACTCATGTGTATGGCGCTTTATCCACTAGGACTTGTCTTTCACTAACGGAAATTGGGGTTAATTATGCATTGAGCATCCTGTATCTTTTTGCCTCCTCTAACACACTCCTAGGCACACGATCCACGGCCCTTGTTTTTACATCTGTCATACCCCATCTCTCCTTTTGGAAGTACTCCTCCCCTCCCTCCCTCCCCCCTCCTGTTTTAAATAACGATTTTCCCCCTTTGTTTTCTTCTCTTCTCACTAAGGTGACTCCGTTAAAGACATCCATCGGAGTGGGGAGGGGGGGGGGGGAACGTTTCAGTCATTACGTGTATGTGTTTGGTCCTGAAATGCAGTATTGATTTTAGTAAAGATTGGGTATAATCTTGTGAAATTTTGTTGCACTCGTTTAATATAATCAGCTAACTGCTTTCTCCAAGTCTATTTCAGTGACACCACTGGGATTTACTATTTTCGGCTCCTTCAATTGAGGTCTATGAGGTTTTGCTCTATTTATGGGCTAACTGATGTTCCTTTTTAACCCTTTAACGCCCAAATGATTGTTTCTTTTTGAAAAATGCACCCAACTGCACTCACGCGTGTCCCACAGCAGTAGACTGATGTCGCCGACGTGATGAGTTTGGTTGTGTATCAGGCGAAGGCTACATAGACGTATGAACGTGCTTCAAACGGCAATAACACCTTCTCTTACGAATGAGGACTGTACGTTCTTTCAGGGCGTTAAAAGGGTCACAAACATGAATATCAGAACTTTATTTGATTTACTTGTTTCTCGCATGCCTCCCTTCGAAAGTGTTCATGTTTTTCATAAATTAAAGTTCGCTTTCTTATAGAATAATCTTAATCCTCTTCAAGATGTTGAAATCTATCAAGGTATACTAATCGCGTCTGCTTTATTTACTAAAATACTATTAGGTTGGCAACTAAGTCATTGCCGATTTCAAATAAGAAGGCAAATTCGGAATTTTTGTTTAAAAATATAACTTTATTCAATTAGATATTGGCCGTTCTTGTCGATCACCTTTTTCCATCGTTCTGGCAGAGTAAAAATTCCCTGTTCGTAAAATGTCTGGTCTTTGCTATTAAAAAACTGAATTAGGTGTGATTCGACATCATCCGCGTTGTTAAAAATTTGACCATTTAAAGAGTTTTGCATGGAACGAAACAAATGGTAATCCGAAGGCGCAAGATCAGGGCTATATGGTGGGTGGGACAAAACATCCCAACCCAGTTCCAATAATTTTTGCCGAGTAACCAAAGATGTGTGTGGGGGGGGGCCTTGCGTTATCATGATGGAAAACAACACCCTTCCGCCGATTTGATAATACCGGTCGCTTATCTTCAATTGTATCCTTCAGTTTTTCGAGTTGTTCAACATGCACATTTGAATTTATCGTTTGGTTCTGCGGCATGAGTTGAAAATACAAAATTCCTTTGTGATCCCACCAGACTGACAGCATAATCTTTTTTTGGTGAATCTCTGCTTTTGATACTGTTTGGGCTGGTTGATCTTGCTTCACCCATGATCTCTTGCGAGTAACGACATTGTTATAAACTATCCACTTTTCGTCGCCAGTAACTAGGTTCTTCAGAAATGGATCATTCTCATTCTCATTGCGTTTCAGTAGCGGCGAATCACAGATGCTAATCCGTTGCGTCAAATGAATTTCCTTTAACTGGTGAGGCATCCATAAATCAAGTTTCTTGACATAACCAAGGGTTTTTAATTTTTTTTTTTCAATGCATGTATGCGACACATTGAGCTTCTCTGCAATATCTCGTGTTGTGCTGTGCTGTTACGATTTGAATCGATAATGGCCTTGATATGGGTTTCATCCACTTCGACTGGGCGGCCAGATCGTTGTGAATTTTTCAGTGAAAAATCACCGGAACGAAATCTTTCAAACCAATTTCGACACTGCCTTTCTTTTAAGGCTTCGTCTCCATATACGGCACATAACTTCTTTTGTGCTTGCGATGCGTTCTTGCCTTTTCGGAAGTAATACAATAAAATGTGTCGGAAGTGCACGTCCTGTTCTTTCATTTTTAAATTGGGATAAAAACAAGACTAAAAACTAAACAAAAAAATTTTTCACTAATTAACCTAGTAGCCCATGCGGTAAGAAAAAATATAGGTTAGATGCTCTGGCCACGTTAACAAAACAAAAGAAAGTATAGAGTGAATCCGTCAACAAAAACGGCAATGACTTAGTTGCCAACCCAATAGCTTTTAACTTCACCACAGCAATGAAGACTTGATCGGCATCATTGTTTTGTCCTTACAGAACTGTGCGGGAAGTTCATACTTTCTTCTCTCTTGTCTTAATTAGGATCATAATGCAAAATTTTAAGCCTGAGATACAAATATGAAATGGCTATGCCAATTCCTTCTCACTTTTCTCCGCAGTCTTCACAAGGGGATAGAGAAGCTCTCACATGTAAGGATTAGCGTTTTATTTTTCTTCTCCACTACATTTAATGTCAAAAGTACTAAATCGCGTGCTTTTAATAAACACATTAATCTCTCATTCCCCCTCCCCCCCCCCCCCCCTCGCTCCCTCCCCCTCCCCAGTCCATTGAACCGAGGGCAAATATGCATGGAACTTAGACAAGATAAAGCCTATAGTAATTAGTAAAGCGTGGGTGTGTGTGCGGTTGTTCGGAAGTAGTTGTGAAATCGACTCAATTTATCTCCCCTTAATAAGACCACTCGTTCAGTTTTTAATGTCTAAAGATTACTTATTAACTTTTCGTCTTGGGTACTGTGTTATTCAAGTTTTGAAATTTTTGTACGATTGTCAGGCTAAAGGCGGCTAACTGGCGTACCTTTTCTTGACCGTTTGCCGTGTTTTCCTGTCTTATTTACTTCGGTGGAACAAAAATGATCGATTGCCATTTTTGTTTTAAACGCAGTGAAGATTTGGACCTCTCAAGCTTCCCCATTTTTGATAGTCACTGATTTCTCTTGCGTCTCACTACTTGAAGAGAAGGTAACTTCGTTCTGAGACTAGGGTTCAAGGCGATTGGACAACTGTTATACTGTATTTCCTTTTGTGTTATCGGAGGTCTACATTCAATTATACATTATTTTAATAAATTTCAAATGTCTTGAATATTAGAAGAAAAGACGGTGTCATCCCAGTCTTCCATCATTTCGTAATGGGGAAAGTTGTAATGATGTTCTTGGTATTTACTTTTCAGACACTTCATCACCAATTCAATCAACAGTCCCCAACGGTCGCGGAACACCACGTACTCCCACAGGTGGATCCACCAATGAAAGCTACGACAGTCAAGTCAACTTCCTCAATTCCATCATTGTTGATCTGCATGCTAAAAATTCCGAGCTTGAACAACGCCTTCGCTCAGCCATTTCTAACCCTGGTGTGGATAGAACCAGGTAAGTAAACTTCAGCACTTATCGACAAATAAGTGAATCACTTCTTTCAATGTGTGTCCTAATTCAAGATTGTTTTTTTTCTATTTCTTTTTCTCGAACCAGGCGTCGCGTCTCCAACTTTTGATTTCGTTTTCTTCTTGATTTTTCCGATTAATTTAATAAAGACCTTCACAATTTTTGTATGATATATAGCTTTTGCCTTAATTTTAATTCTCTCTCATAATTGCTAATCATCTGAGAGATTTAGTGGGTAGTTTGTTTATTACCTTATTTGCTAGTGTACTTGGACAAAGGGGAACTCGAGTTCAAATTGTCAAATCCCTCCATCCCACTTATAAATTTGAGTTGTGGCACACATTGCCCACATTTTTGTGCCATGTTCCGATTGTCCGGAGTGACAACACGGGCGCACCCTCTCTCCTACTTCTGTTTACCTGTCTCCTCTCTTTGGTTGAGAAATACACTACTTGTATGGGTACAGGTGGGAAAGGGTTTTTTTATTTTTGGAAATCTATTTACAACCTATCTTGTGCTGTTTTGAATAGAAGAGGGGGTATTCGAAACTTGCATAAGCCGTAATGCCGTATTGAATATGATGTGTTATGCGTCAATGTAACCATATATTCGTGAAATTATGTTCTTAGAGCCGGCAATTTTAGCTTCGAGTTACTGAATTGAAAAGGAATTCTTTGTTAATGTTTAAGCAGTAATTAATCAGAAGAATATAAATTTTTTTCGTTAACAACTATTCATCACTTTAGGAAGCCAGCGAATGGAGTGGTTCTCATGAGGTATTCACTCTCAATCCCCACATTGTTGATGAGCACTAATTGGTTATTCATTCACGGCATTGATCGAGCGTCAACGAGGATTGATTTCACGACATCTGGTTTGTTACAGGAGCCACTGTCTCACCATCTGTTCGAAGTTCCTCTTGGTTTTATTATCAAAGGAATGATCTTAAGGATCTAATATGTTTGAGCATTTACGCGTTGAAAGATTTTACTCGTTTGGGTTCATTTTTGGACAGAAACGTTCAGTCCCTTTCTGGATAGTTTTCTTTACGCATTTACTTTAGCGATGTTGGTGATATGAGTAATATAAATTAGGTTTTTGCGATCAAACGTATTTGTCACTGAAATTGTGTCCCATTTTTATTACCTGTAAATAGTTCATTCTTAGGATTGTCTATATGGAATCTTCTAGAACATCATGAGTCACTTAGCCCCCAGTTATATAACTTCCAGTAGGGTGGAACATTTTACTTTTTTGTTTATTTTGTTTTCTAATATGCTTTTATCGAAATACCATAGAACTTATAGTTAGGGAGACTAACACTTCATCTTTGCTCTAGATTTTAAATTCTTTTGGTAGTTTTCTGACTTAGAATTTAGTACCAAGTAGAGCTTGGTTATTTCGAGTTTTGTCTCAATTACGCCTTCTTGCATTTTCCATTTACAAGGTCTGGTGATCAACCGACTGAAAAGAAGAACAAGAAGGCCTCAGAAACAAGGTTGCGGTCCTGGTGTGATAACTGCGAAGTTTTTGATCTCCATGATACTGAACAGTGTCCCCAGGGTGGAGTGAATTCCACTGAACGTCGGGGTGTTCTACAACCCAAGTTGGCTAAGAATGTTACGCCATCAGTGAATCGTTTATACTGTGACAACTGTGGTGTTTTTGATTCGCACACCACGAATGAGTGCACTGAAGATCCCCAGGAGACATTTTAAATGGAGACTGCTTTATCTTCTCCCACCGTTAACATCTGTTGTAGCACAGAATACATCCTCCCTCTCTCTTCTCCCTCTTTCTGAACCACTGGTGTCTTTATGCCTTATTTCACTCTATTTTTTGTACCTACTTATCAAAATTGAAGTTTGCTTCTTCGCTATTTATGCTTTTATTGATTTTCTTTGAGTAGACGCATCGGTGGGGATTATGTTTGTTGTCGTTAATCTTGGGTTCGGTATCATGAAATCGTTCTTTTCTGCGTTGTTTAATTTGATCGACGAAAACAATTTTTCGTAATAATATTAGCAGCTAAAGCTGTACTAAAACTTTCACACGTTTTTATCGTGGGCTAGCAATATGGTCAAAATAAGGTCGGAAACATGGAGGTCAAATGAGACCATGATGTGTTGTTGTCCACTTTCTAATGTACATTGCTTTATCGCTTATTGCGGACCTAATGTTAGCGAAAAATTATTAATCTCTATAGTTTACTATGAAGGCGTGGGCGCGTTTGGATATTTGGAAACCTCCCACGTTATCGACACACTATTCACGAGCATTGGACGTGAGGGTCTCAAGGACCTGGTTTCTATAATGGCACCCTCAGTGTCTTTGTAAAGCTCCCTCGAAAAATTCTATTTTAAACAGTTCCCTTGCTGTGTAGACTCATGTTACTTGGTACTTTACTTAATGACCCAAATATATATCACCTTCATACAGGTCGAAAGCCTGAAGCGTATCCGAATAACTTGATAATTTGTTAGGTTGCTTTTTATTTTACTTTCCATTGAATTAAAAGTCTGTCTCATCATATGCGCAAATGCCGGGCCTGGTGAGGAAATAATTTATGCTAAGTAGCTGACAAAGTGCTCTGCTTTGAGATCTTCCAGCGCTTATTGGTGACGGATTGTCTTGTGTGTGTGTGCGTGTGTCAAGCTTTGCGTTGGTGCTAAGAAGCGGAATGTAATTATCGGCAATGCGCTTGTACCAAAAAAACAATGGTATCGACCTTTATAAGGTAAGCAAAGAAAAGTGAATATACCTTTGTGGTTTCAATTGGGTGGATCTCAAATTATCGTAGACTAGCATTTTTGTGTGTTCGATTTGAACTTTTCCCGGTGAAATTGACTAAGTCGACTTGAATATTGAAATCTTGTCAATAAGTGACTACGCATAGGAGGGTTATAAAAATAAATGTTTGAAGGGAAAGTGTGTGCATGTGTGTGACTGAAACTGATTATACAAATGGAGGAGGTGATAGAATGGAAGTAACAAAAGGTGAGAACCTGGATTTACTAATTAACTAGGATTTGTTTTCCACAATTCTATTCAGTACTCGCAAGAAAATTCTGTTCAAAGTTTGCTGAGTTTGCAAGTTTTGAATTTTTCCTGCTTTGGTAATAGTTGTACATTTAATCACATTATTGGTCATTCTTAAGTGCATATACTGAAATTGAAATAAATATTTCAGGAGTGGGGTGTGCGATTGACTTACCTCCACGTGGTGCACCTTGGGCAACGTATACTCATACGGCAAAAAAGTCTATAAACCGGCAGTTGACTTCTCACTTTAAACTACCATCACCCCGTTGTATGTCATTGTCGACTTCTTCCACAGTGCTCACCTCACCTTTTTTCTACCTTTGTGTCTGTCTCTTTTACATCATTAAAACACTCTTTTGTTCACCCTCCCCTCTCGACTTTTTTTCGATTTGATGTTCCTCTTCCTCTGTGAACCCTGAAGTCAACTAAAGGGCTAGTGATAACTATCATAAAGCCTGCCATTTGATATAAATAATATAAATAAATGAATAAATATTTCAGGAGTGTCGGTTTTCGGTTCTTATTTACTATTTTTATAACTTAAAAGGTCTTCAAAACTTCTTGATCAACATCTCATTAATAAGTCGACTTTCTTTGGATTTCGAAATTGTTAAAGAATGAAAGGGGTCACATTTCGATTTTTCATTTGACTCTCAACTAAACAAGTGGGCATGCAATTTTTTTAAACATTATTTTATTACCTTTTCATAAATTATTATTGTTTTAATGAAATGAAATGGACTCAAGATCCTCGTTCATATATGCCGGAACCATCGTACATTTTCTGATTGGATTAGATTAACTTCAACATTAATTAATTAATTCATTTATTCACTTATCCAAATTAACTTTTTTCCTTGAACGTTTACTATACGTTAATGACAGTCCATATTTCGTTGCCTCCTTTCATGCTCAGTGAACTTCTTTTAATAATTTGCTGTTCGATATAAGCGTCATCGTTTGAAGAAAGAACTTCCAAAACTGAACGATTTGTTGTTTCATTTATTTTCATCTTTCTGGGCCTCAAAGCTAAGTAGACACGAACAATTTGCTTATGAAATCTTCCTTCTAGTTCCAGTAAGTTAAGTAAATATTAGTGAACGAATTTTGGTTTATTAACTTCGAGCAAAAGAAAAACCCTTTTGTCAGAAAATCTTCAAGAAATTTAAAGATACAAGTAAGATAGTTGGGTGAAATTAAGGAAGACATAGTAACACCAAATAATGTACTTACTGAACCATTCCGACCTTGCGAACTTAATGCTGCGATAAAACAGCTCAAATGCAAAAAGTCTCCTGGCGAAGACGGTATTCATCCAGAATTTCTAATTAGAATGGGACCAAAAGCCAAGGAAACCATGCTGACGCTTTACAACAAAATCTGGGAGACCAGTCTTGTACCAAACCAATGGAAAGTTGCCATAGTAATACCAGTACTAAAAAAGGGCAAAGACCCTAGCAACTTTGACAACTATAGGCCTATCTCCCTCACAAGCGTGCTGGCTAAACTTATGGAAAGAATGGTTAACAGGAGGCTGACCTGGTTTCTTGAGACTAATAATATTCTTAGGAGTGAACAAGCAGGTTTTAGGTCGCAAAGATCAACAAATCGACAAGTAGCCACTTTCTCCCAACTCATCAAAGATGCCCTTGATGCAAGAAATACACTTACGGCTGTTTTCGTCGACTTCAAATCAGCATATGACTTAGTATGGAAAGAGAAGCTAATTCTGAAATTGGCAAAGATTGGTATTAAGCATAACATGCTAAACTGGATAAAAGCATTCATTGGACAAAGATCGTGTAAAGTCAGATACGGAAATGCTCTATCAAAATCCAATCTTTTACAAACAGGTCTTCCACAGGGAGCTGTCACAAGCTGCACTCTTTTCAATGTCTTCATCAATGACATAGCCGAATTGGTACAGACAGTCACGGGCATCAAGTGCTTACTTTANTGTATGAGAAGCTACTGCGCATTCCCATGGATAAGTTCTTCAGCACCTATGAGAATAGACCAAGACATCTGAAAACGCAATCTGGTCTAATACAGAAAGCCATAGAACTGAAGAAAGCATTACAAATCGATGACAAACCAAAGAGCCTCTCTCCCCCATGAACCCATTAGCAGACATTGATGTAGTTTACACACTTGCTAAGAAGGAGACAACGATTTCGCAATGCATGGACCGGCCGATGTCATTCCACACAATGAAGGCCTTAATCAGGAGAGAATTCCAGACCTCAAGGTGAAACGAAATTAAAGCTCGAACAAAGGAGAAACAGTGGAGAGTGGCACTCTCCGACATAGCCGACTGGCCAAGAATCGAAGCCGTTGCTGAGTTTAGACTACGTACCGGACACGATTGCTTGGCAAAACACCTTCACAGATTGGGATTATACACTCAACCCACATGCCCTCTATGTAACCTACATGAGGAAATGGAGAAGACCCACCTGATTCGGTGTCCAGCCCTAAAGACAAGTACGGAAAGCCAAAGATACTGGGAAGCAAGAGAATAGCTAATGAATTGCTATTAATTTACTGTTATAAATGTACCCCCCCCCCTTCTTGGGGGAAGCTGAAGTCAAAGATTAAGGGCTAATGATAAATATCATAAAGCCTGCCATTTGGAATAAATAAATAAATAAACTTCTTATATTCATTTTCATTCGAATTAAGTTAGGTCGAGAGTAATGATATGTAATATGGCGGCTTACAGTAACTTCCACAAATTTGCCCTTATTGAAAGTCAGATTGTCTAGTAAGCAGAGTTTAAGGAAGATAATAATACTACCTGTAGTCAATTAATTAAATTTTAGTTAATTTAAAAGCAATGTTTTCATTCGTTAATGAGATACTTCTCCCAATCAGCTCCGAATACTTTAAGAGAAACGCATCTTTTTGAGTTGTGTGCCAAACTCGAAATGCTCTTATAAGTAATTCGTTCCACACATCAATAGATTGCTATAAGTGCAGCCAGTAAGACCATTCAAATTACCAAATTGTTTTGAGTATTCACATTTACAAAAATATTTCTGAATATGATAATTCGCTCAGAACATGTACTTTAAGTGAAGGGAGGAGGTAAATGAAATTTAAAACAATCTTCCATTCTCCCCCCCCCCCCGCCCTCCTTTCCCATTTATTCTGTCTGTCTGGTTCCCCTCCCCCCCCCCCCCCCCCCCAACTTCTTAGTATGGGATTAGCCTCTATTTTGGACAAGTGTGAAGTAAATTTCTGCCATCATGCGAGGCACTTGACTCGGCCCAGTGACTAAATAAGGACCGAAATTCTTCCTGACATTTGAAAAAGCTATGTGGAACATTCTGGAATTATCATTCCGCGTTATATTTAATAAATACCTTTGGAAAAAACGGGCGTTTTAAAGTTTTTATATGTACTAAAATAGCGCCATAGGACTATTGTTCAAATTTATTGAATTAATTAGGAAGTACGATGTGTGCGATAGACTTACCTCCACGTGATGCACCCTGGGCAACGTATACTTATGCGGCAAAAAGTCTATTAATCCTCAGTTGACTTCTCACCTCAAACAACCATCACTCCCACTGTATGTCATATTCGACCCCGACCACTACTCATCTTACCCTTTCTGAGCCTTTGTGTCTGTTTCTTTTACACCTTTGAACACCCTTCTATTCCCCCTCCTGAATTCTCCTCACTTTGATGTTCCTCCTCCCCTCTGTGAAGCCTGAAGTCAACTAAAGGGCTAATGATAACTATCAAAACGCCTGCCATTTGTTATAAATAAATGAATCAATTAAGAAGTACGTTTTTTGTGTTCTTTTCGGGCGTCGAATTAATAATTTTTAAATTTTATAAGGACTAATTTAACTTTATATTGTTATATCTTGTAAAACCGACTATATAGGGTGGAATTTTGTTTTCTTGTTGGACCATTTCTGATTGTAACCCCCTTATCTATGCCGCGTAAAACTTTCTGGGGACATTTAGAAGCTTTTAACGTAAATATATTAGCGTGCATTCTCTTAATTAAGAAACCGACTTCTCAATTCTAATGTAAATAACTATGATTATAATGTTTTTCCTGAATTTAATGCTAGCACACCATTCCAGCATTCCATTTACCTGGAATGTTATATGATATAAGTCGACCACAGTGTCGTTACGGGAATGGTACTGTCCAATAATTATTTCACATGAGATTGTAATTTAAATCATAACCATGGTTAGTCGAAAACGTTATTGCAAAAAATGCATACCGATTGAACTGATTGGGTGTTAAAGTAAATTAATCTCATGTTGTTTCCGAGTTAATAAATTATACTCATCTCGGTAGCATAGCCAATTATAATTTACTCAAATATAATAAAAAGTAATTTCAAAATACGTGCAGAAGTGGCAAGTTGGTATTAAATCGGGGGAGATAATCATGTGTGAAGCCAGTTATTGTATTAATTACAGACCTCTGATCATAATTATATCCCTTGAAATTGTAATAACCCCAAACGAAGCAAATATTAATGCATGTTGAATTTTATAATAACATGAAATGCATTGTTCTCATCCAATCGCAGAGTTAAAATAATTCCAAGGTGTACTAAAAAGGTTATTAATTCTGAATAATTATTAATTTTATTGCAATTAGAAAGTTAAAATGATATGAGAAGGAAAGTGAAGTTCATTTTCAGCAAGGACTTAATTACAATACTGAAATTTGATTAATTATTGTTGAAGTCTTAAAAACATGAATTTTAGTTTGCTGAAAGCGGACACGCCTTGAATAATTCATTTTCAAAGCAGCCTATTTGAAGCACGAAAGTTCAAATATGCCGAGTTGTCACTTACTGCCAATATAAACAAATCGAGTTTACTATTACTCCTTTCATTTGTGATTTCAATGATGTCATTGGCATTGAGACCAGCCAATCTCCAAAAGGTTTTACTTCCGCTTCCTCATGTCGCTCTACTATTCACCGATCATAGTTTCGATTATTAATAGTTTCGTTTCTCCTTAATTGAACTAGAAAGTGGGTATTTATTATATGGCTTAGATTTTTGCAGTTATACGGAAAAATATTCGGTACTTAATATTCAAAATTTAATTTATAGTGCATATTCAAATAAAATGAATTAAAACTTAGACATAAAAAGTACAAGTAAACGGTGAATATATTTAATTTCACATTAAAACACATTATTTCAATAAATGAATAAGGAATATCCATTATTTTGGTATTATTGCCCTCAGGAATGTTCAAAATTGCAATTTAAATTGCGTGAAGCAACTTATTTCAGATAATAAATTATTGGGAATCAAAAGTTTGTTGTCAACCAACGACAGGATATCAAAGCGTCCTACGTTTATTAAGTTTTTGGGTTTAGGCCCTGGATAACTTACTTGATGCTTTACAATGAAAGCCCTAGATTGGGAGTTAGTAGTTACCTTCAATGTTCCACTCTTATTGACTCCAACTTCTATTCACTTGAAATGCTTGATAAGACATATGATCGGGCATGATATTAAATAATTTGAATGGGCAATCATTTGAACCGAAGATTAATATTATTAGTTCAACAAAGGAGGGGGTAACCATCAGATCAAAAATCATGAGGCAATACTATAAAAACGTCGAAGATGTAGCGAAATGACAATGAAATTCAGATCAATATACTACTATATTTATAAAAATGTCATAATAACGGCAGCTTACAATTAAATGACACTAGGGAATTTTGAATCGACGACCACACCTTCAAAATTTAATACAGTCCTAAACACTTTGGACAATTAAAAATAATTTTGTACCCCCTGTCCTTTTATTCAGGCAATTTTGTGACTTAAGTAGTAATCGTCAAGAGAAGAATGTATCGGTGCTGCAGGGGCTCTTAGAACTTAGTAAATTGGTGCCCTGAAAAGGTATACAAAAAATCATCCTTATTAAGGTCTTCAAGGGCTTTTTAATTCCTTCGCCAAATAGTAAACTTTTAATCATAATAAAACGTAAAACACGGTGCTTGTCAAAGGGAAATTTGAATGATTAACATAAAAGAACTCACATTTAAAACCTTCATCAATTTATTATTTGAATTCATCGGGCTGTTTGCTTCCCACTTAAGAGACATAGTCGGTAGCACCGTCATCCATTGCTCAAGACTTAATACTTAAGTTTATTTCAATAGGCTCTCTATGTTTCCAACCGCCCGTTCAATTAGTCCGTAAACCAGATCGTGGACACCAATTACGGCGCATTTATGTGTATTATCTAAAGTTGACAATATCAAAAATTCTCATTTATTCGTTCAATCGTCTCTTACTTATTGACAGACACTGTTTTTAAATTAAAATCTGTGTATGTATTTTTGTTCAAATTGAGGTAGACTGACAATTTTAACATGCCTGTGACCAAATTCGGGGTCTTACTGAATATTTTGATCTTTCACAGATGCATACTTAAATCCTGGACACATTTTAACTAAGGCGGTGAAATATTACCCAGAGGAGATGTAACAATCTTTTTTATTCGTTTATTGTAATCCTATTCAAGGCTTATTTTACTAACAAATATTATTAATTTTCATCTCTTTTATTAAGATTGAAATTTTGATAAAGAGTCCTTTAGATGTTTATCTGAGAGACTAAGATTTTGGCTTCATCCAAATATTCGGGAATCCTAATACTTGATTGCTGCCTTAATTTACCACTTGTACTATTAAAGAACATTCTCGCCCTTCATATTTTTCTTTCCTGCCAGAATAACTCTTTTCCCCGAGTCTCGTCTTACGCGCCTAATACTGCTGCCTCGTGCTGCCGGTTTGGCTCTTCGCCAAAAAATTGTCCGTTTGATTGGTCGCCACCACGCTAGTGTTGCTCCGGCAGACGTAGTCTGCAGAAAATTACATCCGAAATTCGCGCTCAAATGAAAGCTAACGCTTGCCAGATTTCGGTTCATTTTTTTGTTTAAAATACATGCCATGCAAGATAGCGAAATTCATGTCATATTATTGTAAGCAATCGATAATTCACCTTCCTACTTATTCAGCTCTATCCAGGTTGGAGATATCGATTGCAATTAGGGAAGTCAATAGGAGGAAAAGTAAGTTGTTTAGGTTGAATATTTCGCTCTTCAACTACTACAAGATTTAAACAAAACTTGTACCAATTGGGAGACTTTAGTGTACCATATGAAGATTGGGCATTGAGAGGGAGAAAGATTGAGAATTAATAGGCGCTCATTTTACTGGTGCTATAAGTTTGAGCTTTGTCACTTGACATTTTTCACTTACATTTCATTTATTCAGTGGTGCGAGAAGTGAAACGACAAAAGATACATGGATAGTGATTAACCATTCGGTAATACCCTTTCAGCCTAAAGGTTAACACACTTGTGCCACGATCACATAGAGATAGGAACTTATAGTTATTGGTACGGAATTTCGTACGAAACGATGATTTGCTGATAAAATTCACTTAGAATTAAGTACCTCCCAATAAAAGGCAACAATAAAATTTATCTTATTATTGCTCTAACAGGCAAAGGATTTAAACGAATAAGTGGTGGTATTATTATTATTATATCAAATGGCAGGCTTTTTGATTGTTATCATTAGCCCTTTAGTTGACTTCAGTCTTCACAGAGGGGAAGGAACATCAAAGTGTAAAAAATTCATGAAGGGGGGGGGGGGACAGAAGAGTGTATCAAAGACGAAGGTAGATAAGGTAGGTAAAATGGGGGATGAGTACTGTGAAAGTAGTCGAATATGACATACAGTGGGGTCATGGTAGTTTGAAGTCAACTGCCAGTTAATAGACTTTTTTGCCGTATGAATATACGTTGCCCAGGGTGCACCACGTGGAGGTAAGTCTATCACACACCACATAAGTAATGGTATTAAAGAAAATATGGACAGTTCAT